>JASDQU010436299.1:20089-33377 GCA_032191745.1 Picea mariana | reverse complement strand
GGGGGGGGGCTTCTCTTCGAACCTGGAGGAAAAAAATCCCTGAGTTACCACTGGAATCTTGGGATGGATACTAACAATAAAGCCGAGGCCTATGCTCTCCTAAAAGGCATACAACTCATCGAGACTCAAAAAATTCGAGAGCTCATTGTTCTTGGAGACTCCAAAAACATAATAAGAATGATGATCCATGGAACAAACCCTAGAGATCCAAGCCTAAAGCAAGTCATGGATAGAATAAGGATGGATTCCTAGGACATTAAGACAACCTTCTACCACATAATGAGAGAAAACAACACTGAAGCAAACAAAATGGCAAATGCAACAATAGGGGCAATGCATGGCTCCCTAAGCATAGACAAAGTGTCAACCTTAGCCCCCGTGTAATAATGATCAAGTTTAACTATGATTGGGAGGGGGGCCAACACAAGAAGGCACCACACCACGACTTCAAACAAAAACCAAGGGCACATGCGTATGAGAGGAACCCACACCCCTCAAAGCAACAAAAGATGGGGGGGGAAACCTTGCAAAGTTGAGAATGAACCCACCCAAAATGAGAAAGAGCAGCGCCAACAACACAAGGTTGAAGCAGTCTGATATCCATGTCGAGAAGGGCTACACTGGGTTGACCATGTGGCATGGAGCACGGTCGAGATACCTTGTCCGAGGCAAAAAGGTGCCTAACGATATCTCTAGCGCCATTATTCCGCGAGGTGGTAAGCCAAACAATACTCCAGAACACATGGGAGATCCTGTCACCAAGCTTAAAAGGATGGTGGAAGTGGTATGGGAAATCCATCCCACATAACACATTCGTTCCCTTGATGTCACTTGCACCTCTAGACTCAAGTTCATGGCACCTGATTGAACAGACCACATGGAGTCTCCTTTGAGCACACAGGTAAGTACTCCTTATCCATTAATGGACCCATGGAAAAACATGGCATTGTCCTTGCCAAAAATTTTGGTTATTTGGGTAATTCTCTCTGCTCCTTCCTCACCCTTGGTCCAGTTTCTTTTTATCCTCGTCTCCTCGCCACCCCCACGGTATCCCTTGACCTTGCTCTGTGCTTCTTGGTGTCTTCCTTATTCTCAAAATCCTTGCTTTGAACCAATTCTCTCGGCTCCTAAGACTCTGGGTCCTCCCTCTATCCGAGCCCTGTTGAGACTTTGGCTTCTTCACGGCCTCACAGAGTCCCCAATTCGTCCTCCTCAGAACTTATGAGACCTCCCAAGTTTAGCTTCATCCTCGGGCCTCTCCATTCACCCCCCACTTAGACAACCATCCTTGCCCCTATCTGTTTCCCTGCTGCAGACTAGCGCCACCCTTTCTTGTTCATGAAATTCCTTTTGTCCCTTGCAGAAAAACCAAGAAATTGTCAGGACTTATTACTATTCAGCACATGGAACAATGCAACATGGAAATGAAGCTTCAGTGGACTCGGGAAGATGGGCAGAGGGAACTTGGGAAGATGAATGTGGTGGGTGTAGCAGAATCAGAGTACAATTGGGTGCAATGAGTACCAACTGAGCCTTTGAGCTGGAAACACTCTCCTAGCACAGATTCATGATTGGAAAACTCCAGGACAAAAGCGACACCCAATGTAGCCAGATTGAAGACAACCACCTGAAGATGGAGACATTGCAATGAAGACTAGAACATCTAAAACACCTCCAAGCAATCCGGGAGAGAAGCAGGGGAATTAAAGGCATGCACAATCGAACTCGATCAACCAAATCCCTGATCTGAACGAGACACACCTAGAAAACATGGTGGACATGCAGCATATCAAAACAAAAAAGGGTAACTAATTTTCATAATCTTAATGTTTTGTCGAATAATATATATCAATGGTATCTTTTTCTGAAGCTATCCGGGGAATTCAACTTTCAGAATTTTTGAAAAATAAGGGGGATGTTCCAAACTCTGTTCCAATTTAAATCCCCACTTTTGTAAAAGCCTCTCTTTAAGAGGGAAAACTCGATGGTTTATACAGAGCCTTTTTTTGTAAAACCAGTGGATTCTTCCACACAACTAATACATATTTTGCTAGTTTTTGTTAAAAAAAAAATATACCTAAAGTATATTACATTTCTTATCATGTATAATATGTTATAGCTTTGTTATTATGTAAATAAGCGTTTTAAGGTAAATGATAAGTCATGACGTTTGTTCTATGATAACTCATGACCTTTTCCAAGGACATGAATTATCATTCCCTACATGTATTTATATACACGTATTGTATTTCATATGAAGTCAAGTAAATATGTAAAATGGATAGTAAATAAAATATTATTTATTATGGATATACGAAGTTATGTTATGTATTCACGATGTTCCCATGAAGTGGACCACCAAACCCACTTTAAGGAATATTTAGAAATCCTCTAGCTCATATCTGCTACCAAAATTCTTGTAGTGACATGTTTCTAGAAGTAGTTTTGCCATGACATATCCAGACAGATGAAGACAAATTTGGAAAATCGAAGACATTAGTTTTGTGCAGAGCATGATAATTCGAGTTAAGGAAAACATTTTTCTTACAAAATGTATGACTAGAGAAATATGGGCAGATCTTTAAGATGAATTTTCCAAAAAATCCACTTTTTTCAAAGGATCATGTAACTGCCTCAACTGTTATGATATTTTCCAAACCTTCTAGTGGATTAGAGGATGTGGGTTTTGTTGAAGAACATGTACACATGGATATATGTTGTCTAAATCATCCAAATCTCCAACAATGAAACATTGATCATGGTCAAACCTTCCAGCGATCGAATCCTAAAATATTCGAGTCTATTAGGATTTCATGCCTTCAATCATGAAACCGAAACGAAGATGACAAAAAATGTATTTATATTCTATTCTTTAAATTGTCCAAATCAGAGATTGTAACTTCCTAGATCTTTAGTGAACTTGGTATGGGATTGGATGCACCCGAATAATTGATTTATTGAATTGTAATTATATAGGTATTGAAGGTATTCGTGCATGAAGGATATAGATCGATAGCAAGTGATAGAAAGGAAGGGGACTAAGACTCTGGTCAATGTTGTACTTTCTTTTTATAAGGAAATGCAAGACAATTATATGCATGTTCATTTCTTGAATTTCTGAGTGAAGGTTGGCCCCCCTTCATCTCAGAAGTAGCACCCTAATTTAGTTTTCCTTGTGCATTAGAATAGTGTGATTTCAAGTGCTTACATAGTATATGAATTTTGCAGTTTTAATTATTCATTTCCTGTAGCAGGTGTGACATGATTATGTAGTGAATGTTAATTAATTGATGACGCAGTTTTATTCATGTTGTGTGGTTCAAACTAATTCTTGTTGGAACGCGATTCTCATGCTTTGATCTGTAAATTGTCGTGGATATTCCACTGGAACAGTTAGTCACAACATATTTGATAAATAAAACTAAAATATACACTATGAAGGTTAAATTCCTTTAGATTCCATAATATTTAGTTATTGATTTTTTTGCTTATGCATGAAATAGATAAGATACGAAAAATAGAGAACAATAAAATACAATCACACACCATCCAGAAAATGACACAAATATTTTCTCTGGGAACCCCTTATGGGATAAAAACCAGCTAGAAGGCGAGGTTGCTCTGCTCTCTTTTCTCTGGTATGGAAATAATAAAAGTACAAAGGAGAAGGCACTCTCTATGGAGTTACCTGAGACTTGTGGCCTATTAGGTTGTTACATAACATTAACCCTCTCTATTATTCCCTCTAATTTCCCACTCCTAGTTGCTCTGCTCAACTATGGAACCATTATCGCAGGATTTGTAGTTGTGCAAAGCCTAACACAAGATCACCAAATCTTGCGTAACTACAAGATATCCTACCACTGTCACCTTAGTGATGGATGAGGTCCACCACAAGGGAGGCTTCCTTGGTGACCTCAAGGGATTAAAGTAGCAAGTTTGTTAGCCAAGCCTACCGTCCCCTCTCTTAATCACCTAAGTCAAGGTCTATGTCAAGGAGAAATAAGAGGTAATGAGGTGATTTGAGTACCTACCTATAACAAGAACACTTATGGTATATATATGATGAATTCCAAGTACAATCATGCAAATAGAACCTCTTTAAGACACTAGACAGTGAAAGATGTTATGTCTATTTTGAATTTGTAGCAATTAACAATAATACAATAAAAATAAATAAATTATAACAACCAAAATTACACTTTAGAATTGCAACAATTCACCATGAAAATTTAGCATTTACTCCACAGAACATTATCCAATTGTTAGATGCAAATTCTAGGTATGTTAGGCCATTATTAGAGAAATGTATGCAACAAATTAGAATAAGTTAGTAGGTTTGTAGCAAAATTTTGCCACAACAACAAGCTTATTAGTCAATTAGCATAAGTTAGGGTTAGTAAAGTTAGTAGGAAGCTTGAAAGAATGAAAATTGAGAGTTTGTTGATTATTTTCACCATAAGAGAGCTTAGAGATAAGTGCCTTTGAGGGCTATGGTGTCTTTATAACAACAAATGCAACTAACTTGGAACTTGATCCTAATGCAACCAAGAGGTAGGACTTAATCTTTAAGGTGCTAGCACATTGGGGATTTAGAGATTCAATCTCGAGGAGGAGAATTTCTAAGGTGCAAGCCCCTTTGGGCCCTAGAAACCTTTTCTCCGTTCTTGTAGCTTCACCTAGGTCAAAAATCAAGAGTCTAGGGCTAAAATCCTAAAGTGCTTGCACTTTAGGGATTTAAGAGTCTAGCTTTAGGTAGGATTTCCTTTCACAAATTTTTGGATAAGATTAACATTGTGAGAAGAGGAAGCACTTATGCTTCTCTCTTAGGGTTTTACCAAGCAAGATTAAAGCATGAACAAGTAAAATTCACCATGAAACATTAATAGCATGAAACAAATTTGTATAAATTTACTTACTTCACCAAGATATCACACGAATAAACCCTAATTGCAATAATACCATCCAAAAATCATCAAAGAAGCATCCACACTTGACCTCCAAAAGATAGCGCATGAGTGAAAAGAGCTAGTAACCCCAAAATAGCGAAAATTTCATATGTGTTCTCTCACAAATGGTGAGAAGATGTGTTCCTAAAATGAATGTCAAGTTGCCTTATTTATATGGAGCCATATTGACCTATTTGTCCACTTAAAAATGTCAACAACAAAACATAAGAGGGCCAACCCCTTCAATTTGTCCTTACAATATACAAGCATTAAATTTTTACATGAAATAAAACCCTAGAAGAGTGACATCATGCCCTAGAGGGTGATGTAGGCTCTCCAAGTGCAATGTCAAGCATGAAAGGAGGAGAATTTGGGCCTCCAAAGGCCATGTGTCATGCTAAAGTTCCCTTCCATGGTCTTCTCATGTCAAGCCTCCTCTGGAACCATCTCATGCATCAAACCCTAACCATCCAAGGTGATCTCATGGGTTAGGAAGCGACGTCCCAGGCCTCCAAAGGCTAGTGTCCAAGTGGAGAAGGGTGCAACCTCATCCTCTAGAAATGCCCAGGTGCCTCCAAAGGAAACATCATGTATCCTCTAGGCACAACATTCATCATCCAAGGTCTTCCACACGTGGGGCCAACGTCCATCTTGTGGGTAAGGTCTTGCAAAGACAAACAAGTACGCCCTCCAAGGGTCCACAAGTCACAAGTATCATGCCAAGTAAGATACATTTAATACAAGAAGCACATAAACATGTACATCAAACCCCCCTTTTAAAACTAAACAATGCCCAAATACCTTATAAGTTTTGCCTAATTTAGGTATGGGAGGGGTGTCATGGTGCTCTATTGGGTAAGCCAATCCCCAAGTCAAGGAATGTTTCCCAAGAGGACCCTATCTAGGTCATGTGATGAGTATGAGGTAGATTGGGGAAAGACTTTTGGGAATGGGGTTCTTGACATATCAAGGGTTCATATTGTTGAGATATTGTAACTTCGAAGAAGATTCTAATTATATTTGAGTTATTATCTTATAGATAAAATCCTCTTTTGTGGATTGATCATGTCGGTTCTTGTATAAGACCAAATCCCCTTTTGTGGGTTGGTCAAACCATATTTATATGGTAGTATTTCTAAAGTCGTCCCCTAGGGTTTATAAAGTGGTTCTAACCACTCTTGGAAGAAATCGACCCTACTAAGTGAAGAGACATAACCCTAGTGCCTCCTCAAAAAGTATTTATAAGTGAGGATGGTGCTTCACTTGTTCAGTCACTCACTCACACTTCTAGAGCGCATGTTTTGAAGGAAGTTGTAGTTGCAAGAAGGAGAAGAGAGGCGCATGCTCAGTCCTAGTTTATTCTTGGTGGTTTGGTCTTAGTGTTGGCATTGTATTGGCAATCTATCATCGAGGAAGTTTTTGTTGGGTTTTCTCCCCCATGACGGTTTCCCAGGATAAAATGTTGTGTACCTTGTGATTGTTTTTCTTTTAGCGATCCTCTTTATGTTCTTGTTTTGGAAATGCATTGAATGCTCTAGTAAATTGAAAATAACCTAATAACATCATTAAACTTAACATGGTATCATATCTTGACTGAATATAACACCTTTCACTAGGTATCTAAAAACGTCACTGTTGTCGTACAAGGAAATTAGGGATTTTTACTATAGATGATTTTTTGACTAAAACCCATCTAGGAAAGTGCGCTCTACCCTAGCGCATCTTTTCGCAGCTTGAGTGAACATTTTAAGTGGCCAAACTTTCTTGAAAGTCAAACCCTAGTTTTGACTGGTACCAGAAAACCATAAACAGTACCAAAAGTACCTGTCCAAATTTGCGCAGGTCAAATTTCAAGGGGTAAATCTTGGAATTTTTAGAAACAATCAACTCCAGCCAACTCACCTCAGCCCAGTGCATCTCCTGGTAAGCTCAGATTAATTTTTTGAGAACTTTCATTTTCTGGTCAATTTTCCTAGCTCTAGGTCAAGATGTCTGCAAGCACCAAGCTTGTTGACACGTTAGAAGGTGTGGAAAATTTCTGTGCCCGAAAATACAAAATTGGACTCATTCTTGAAGAGAATGACCTTGCAAAATTCATAGAAGAAAATGTACCAAAACCCAAAGAAGATGCAACCAAAGTGAAGTACAAGAAGGATATGATTATGGCCAACAGGATAATTGCAGATTCCATTAAAGATCACTTGATCCCTCAAGTGTCATCTAAGAATACTCTAAAAGAGATATTTGATGCCCTAACCAAAATGTATGAAGGAAAGAACATCAACCAGAAGCTAAACTTGAGAACACAACTCAAGAATACAAAGATGCACAAAGGAGAAACAGTTCAAGACTATTTCTCTAGGGTTACTCATTTCAAAGAACAATTAGAAGCAATTGGAGACAACTTGGATGAAGATGAACTCATCATAACAACTCTTAATGGTCTCACAACACCTTGGGATGCATTCATCCAAACCATCTATGTAAGAAAAGAGAAAATCCAATTTAACAATCTATGGGAAGAATGTGTTCAAGAAGAAGCAAAAGTAGCCAGCCGAGAAGTCGTACTATTAAGGGATGAAGATCAAGCCCTAGATGCTCATGCTAATGGAGGAAGGAAAAGGTCCCATTTCCAAAAGGAGACCCACCTTCATAAAGAATATCACTCCCCAAAGAGATTCACCCACTTCCATAAACAATCTCACCCTCCAAGGAGATTCTAGAAATATCATAAGGGTCAAAGAAAAGAAAAATATTTCTCCTCTTATCAATGTTATCATTGTGATAAGATGGGACACATTGCTACGAATTGTCCTGCCACAAGAGAAGAATTCAAGAAGAGAAATGACAAAAGACATCATGCCCATGCAGTTGAAGATGATGAACCACCCAAGAGGTTAAATAAAGAAGAAATTGAAGATTTGTTTTGTGATACCTGGAGAAGATACTTGGCTCTTAAGCACATGACATGAACTCCGATGATAATGAAGGATGTATCCTATGTACCAGAAGAAGGAGGTTTGTACTTGTCCACTCAGATGTATGTGGTATAATGCCATCAACCTCTCTAAGCGAGTATGTATACTATGTATCATTTATTGATGATTACTCTCGTAAGACTTGGGTTTATTTCTTGAAATAAAAATATGAAGTACTCAGAAAGTTCAAGGAATTCAAAGCCTTGGTATAAAACCTCTCTAAAAGAAAAATCAAGATACTTAGGTAAGATAATGGAGGAGAGTACACCTCAAATGAATTTGGAAGCTTTTGCATAGATGTCGGGATTAAGAGGGAGCTCACCACTCCCTATAATCCTCAACAAAATGGTGTAGTAGAAAGAAAGAATATAAAAATTATGGAACCAGTAAAGACTATGATTCACTATCAAGATCTTCCAATGCACTTATGGGCTGAAGCAACAAAAACAACAGTTTATGTCCAAAACAAATTATCCCATAGTGCACTTGGATTCAAAACCCCTGAAGAAATGTTCACCGGAAAGAAGCCATAAGTAAGCCATCTAAAAATATTTGGTTGTCCAATGTTTGTACACATTCCGAAAGAAAGGAGAACTAAGATAGATCCTTCAGGAAAGAAGGGAATATTTGTTGGATACTATGAGGTCTCTAAGGCCTTCATAATTTACATACCATGTTACTATCATATTGACATTCGCAGAGATGTAACCTTTGATGAAGATGCAACACTCAAAATATCAAGGAAATGCCATCTTGAAGAAGTATATGAAGAAGAACTTGTAGCTCCCAAAGTTACAGAATGAATGAAGGAAGTTACAATTACCCCTGATGTTGAGATTCCAGAAGATCATAATAATATAATCTCAAGAACCTCCTTGAATGACGATCTCTCACAAGAGAAAGCCAACTTGGGCAAAGGAACTTATTCAAGATGTACAGAAGTATGGTGCCCCAAAAGGAACCATGAGACAAAGCAAGAAACCTTAGATATTCTCTAGTTATATGGCCTTGATGTGTGATCTCATAGAAAAGGAATCTACTTGCTTTGAATAATCCATTCAGAAGAAAGAATGGGTGGATGCCATGATAGAAGAATACCAATCCATTATAAAGAATGATGTATGGGAAGTAGTTCCTAGACCAAAGAACACATATGTGGTATCTTCCAAGTGGATATACAAGATAAAACATGCAACAGACAGAAGTATTGAAAAACATAAAGCAAGATTTGTGGCTCTTGGTTTTACTCAAAAGGAAGGTATTGATTATGAAGAGACGTTTGCTCCTGTAGCTAGATACAATTCTATCAAAACCATCATAGCTCTTGCAACCAAAATGAAGTGGTAGTTACACCAGATGAATGTGAAAACAACCTTCTTAAATGGTGTTATTGAAGAAGAAGTGTATATAGAAAAACCACAAGGCTTTGAAGTTGAAGAAATAAAGACTCATATCTGTAGGTTGAAGAAAGATTTGTACGGGTTGAAGCAAGCTTTTAGAGCTTGGTATGGTAGAATTGATAGTTTCCTGATAAGCTTGGGCTTTACCAAGAGTAAAGTTGATTCTAACCTTTAATTCAAGGATATGAATGATGAGCATGTTATATTGTTATTGTATGTGGATGACTTGTTCTTAATAGGAGAAGAAATTCTCATCACATATTGTAAGAAGAAGCTCACTACAGAGTTTGAGATGAAAGACCTAAGCTCGATGCATTATTTCTTAGTTCTTGAAGTTTGTCAAAGTCCAAAGAAGATCTTCCTTAGCCAAGGGAAGTATGTAGTTGAAATACTGAAGAGATTTGACATGCTGGAATGTAAATCCATGAACACACCCATGAAAACAAATTTGAATCTCCTAGTTGATACTTCTCCATAGTTGGTTGATGCTACTCTATACAAACATATTATTGGTTCATTGATGTATTTGACGAATACTGGGCTAGATATATGCTTTGTTGTGAACACCTTGAGTCAGTATCTGGTAAATCCCAGACATGTTCACCTTGTAGATGCAAAGCATGTGATGAGATACCTTAAGGGTACGTTGGATTATGGTCTATGTTATACTAGAGATCATGACTTCAGACTCTATGGTTATACTGATTCAGATTGGGCTGGAAGTGCTTCTGATAGAAATAGCACTTCAGGATGTTGTTTCAGTTTGGGATCAACCATGACTTCATGGAAAAGTAGGAAGGAATCCAGTATTTCTCTCAACACAAAAAAAGAAGAATATATTGCAAGATGTTTATTACACATTATTTTGGTCACCCTGGTGATGTTTCTACAAGTGTGTGTTCAGGCTCTCAAAAAGATCTTTTGCATGGTAAAAGTAACTGGTTTCTCCCTCTACAAAGCTTGTTTTTAGAAGGCCATCGCAGGCTAGGAGTATTACACAATGCAGAAATGCCTGATTTTTGCAGACTGCTCTAAAACCTGGCTTGCGGAGTTTCCGCATGCTGCTCTATAGGCAGGGTGCGACGAAGTTTTAAGACTAAGAAAAGGGACGAAGTTCACGAAAGTTCTAGAAGGGAATCTTCTAGAATTTTAGGTGGCATTCGTATGATTGGGATCCTACTGGCTTCTATAATTTGGTGGGATCATTCTAATCTCTTTAACCATCTCCCATTCTCTTATAGAATGATGGATTTCTCATGAAAAATGTTAAGCATTAAGCAAGCAAGAGAAAGTAAGGAATGAATTAAGGTTGAATAAGTTGTGAATTGTGTGAGGAACTCTAATTCAGATGCTTGAGGGATTCATCTCAGTCCATCAAGTTATTGTGGATCATCTTCATGCGATCTTGGATTAAGTGTGTGTTGGAGTAAAGGGGCACCGAAAGGGAACTTAGCGACATCGAGGCTGTTTGGTTGTATCTTCCACTTTCTCTTAATATAATATAGTGGCATGTTTCTTTCCCATAAAATCATTCTCATTTGATTACATGATTCCTTGATTACATGTATAAGTTTTCATTGAATATACTATTATTGATTTCACTTTGGTTGGTTTGTGTTTCATTGCAGGATCAATAACACAAGAGCACCGGAGCGAAGCAGGGACAACAAAGTCATAAGGAAGTGATATTCAAAGGTATGTTACTCATCCTTTCTTTGATGGTAGATTCAATGATCAGAGCTTAGAGAAAGCGCCATGTCTTGTCTTGTTTTGTTCTAGATCTAGGTGGATCTAGGGAGATCAATTTATGTTCGCATTTACCGATATATCTAATAACAATGTTCCTCCAGTTGTGAAGCTATATGGCTTCAGAAGTTGTTGACAAGTCTATTCGATTTGGAGATGGAAGCCACCATGATTCTATGTGATAACTAGAGTTGCATAAAGATGACAGAGAACCCAGTGTTCCATGATAAGTTGAAGCACATAGAGGTCCAATATCACTACATTTGTGATATGGTGCAGAGGGGAGCTATAAAGCTCCATTATGTTGGCACAGATGTGTTGACCAAGCCTTTGTCTCATTTGAAGTTTGAGTGCTTCCGAGATAAGCTTGGTGTTGTCCAAAAGGACCTCCCTCGAAAGGGGGAGTGATGCTAATGATACTATGGTATCATGACCAACAACGGGTAGCTCAGTTATGATTTTATATCCTAGGGGATTGATCATCCCTGGCTAGATCCAGAAGGTCCAGTAAGGATGGTCTATCAGAGTACCTGTGAATGTATATTCCAGTTGTGGTCAATAGTGGTAGCTCCATTAGTATTTTATGTCCAAGGGAATCTTTTGATTCCTGGGCAGATTCCAAAGGTCTGATAAGGACGATCTGTTAGAGTACCACATGGTATCTTGTTAGGATTTTATATCCGAGGGAATATTATGTTTCTGTTGACGGGTGTAAGTGACACACTGTCAACTGGAAGGTCAGATCTGGACCGGGGTTGTCTAAATAACCCAAGCCATTTGGAATGAACTGAACCGACGAGTTTAATGGCTCCGTTGGCCAACTAAGGTACTAAAAATAATAAAAGAAATAAACTAATCTAAAGCTATGATACACACAATATACATTTATTAATTAGAAGTGTTTGATATAGAAACATGAATATATACAAATTATTATAGATAGTCTATATACAACTTGCAAGGTTTACTTGAAATCTTGCTAAATGAGTTTTCATAATATTGTTTCTAAAAAAAGATAAAGAAAGAATAGAACTCGTTTTGTTTTCTTTTTGAATGTTTAGAGACTTTAAACTAATGAATACTAAGCAAATACAATTGAAACGATAACACAAAAACAATCAAAGCTAATTTATGTAATCATTGTCTCGTTAATAAATAATTTAATTAAATAAAACAAAGACTAACCTATTGCTGATCAACGAGACTGAGATTATCTTTCTGTGTTGTCTGAGCTCCTTCTTGTCCTGCTTGTAAGGGAAACATGTGATAGAACGATACTAGTATTTCCAGAATAAATTTAAAGAAGTTTTTGACGTGTTGGAGTAAGAATAAAACAACAAAATGATGACTAATTAAAACTCCTGTGATCTTATGATAACCAATAACTTAGAACCAAAGGAAACTCAATTCAGAGTATTAATATTATCAATCATTTAATATCTGAAATAAATTCAATAATAATTAAATGACAGATTGATCACACATACAAACTTGAATGACAAATTATGGACAACATCTAAATAATTTACAATATGAAACAACAAATGATGACCAAGCTAAAGCTAAATCAATCACATTGATATCTCATAATACAGATGTAATAGAAGAACATAATGGAACAAGCATCACACAGGTCTAAAGCCAATGGTGAATTACTTTCC
Source organism: Picea mariana (assembly GCA_032191745.1). Taxonomy (NCBI): domain Eukaryota; kingdom Viridiplantae; phylum Streptophyta; class Pinopsida; order Pinales; family Pinaceae; genus Picea; species Picea mariana. The sequence continues at coordinate 20,643 of JASDQU010436299.1, read as the reverse complement.
CATTATCCATTCTCAAAATCACATGTCCATACTGTATTCCATCCAAAAGTTGTCTTACTACTAAACAACAACCACTATTTAAACCTATCTTGGATCAATAACCTCTTATCATGCAAGAAAGAGGGTAATCCCAGAAAATCAGATTGCTTTACAAAAATAGTATAACAAAGAAACACTCCTGTAGGAGTTTGTTCATCAAAATTAATTACATAAATGAAATTGTTTAAACAAAATGAGAAGTCACTAAGCTATGGAACACATCAAATCATGATTCATTCTCCTTGAAAATAACATCATAAACTATTGTTTTCCTGAAAAAGATAAAATGAAATTGAGTTTTAGATAGCAATACAAAATAATAATTTCAAAAGATACGCTACAGGATTCTGTAGCTAGTCTAAAATAGTAAAAATAAAATAAAAAATAAAATCTATCTATTTTATTTTTCAAACAAAATCAATTAAAAAACAAAACAACTATTTACTATTTCAACAATTTGACAAAGAGGTACCTAATAAATCCAAATATATGATAATGGAATTTGTTGAGTTTTT
>JASDQU010436298.1:16353-57433 GCA_032191745.1 Picea mariana | reverse complement strand
TCCCGACTTAACCTTCAATTTGTGCAATCTAACCCTCGATTTGTTCCTGGACTGAGCACGGACGGAGGCAAGGGCATTGGCGTCGGGCGGAAGAAGAAAACCAGAATCGGGTGGAGGAAGAATACCCACGTCAGGCTCTAGAGTCTACGCACACGACAGAGAAAACTCGAAAGAAAACTAGTCTAGCGTCTGGCGGTTCAAGATTCAGGAGAAACGAAAACCACGCGAAGCAACTAGCAAGGGTTTGTTTTTTTTAATCTGCCACATTTCAGGGTCGAGTTTCAACAAACCCGTGCGCTTATAGGCGAAGTTTTTTGGTTTGGAGTTCAATTTGAACATGAGATTCGTCGAATAGGGACCGAATTTGTTCGAGAAGCCTTCAAATTCGGCGAATTTCGATTTTCAACCCAAAAATGCACCGAATGCGGTGACTTAGGCACTCACGATAAGCCTTGTCAATGCAGAACCTTCCACCTTTGAAGTAGCAGTTAAGAAGAAAGAATGGAAGGAAGCTATGATGGAAGAATATCAATCCATCATGAAAAATGATGTATGGGAAATTGTGCCTAGACCTCAAGGAAAGTCTGTAGTCACTTCAAAATGGGTTTACAAGATAAAACATGCAATAGATGGGAGTATAGATAAATACAAGTCAAGATTCGTGGCTAGAGGGTTCTCCCAATAGGAGGGAGAAGACTATGATAAGACGTTTTCTCCAGTTGCCAGATACACCTCGATTAAAGCCATCATATGTCTTGCAACATCCATGGGTTGGAGTTTACATCAGATGGATGTAAAGATTGCTCTTCTCAATGGAGTAATTGAGGAAAAAATATACATAAAGCAACCTCGAGGTTTTGAGGTGCACCCGAGAGAAACCCATGTATGTAGATTAAAGAAGGCCTTGTGTGGACTCAAGCAAGGTCCAAGAGCTTGGTATGCATGAATTGACAATTACTTGACAAGACTTGGATTTTCCAAGAGCTATGTTGATCCAAACCTTTATTACAAGGTTGTGAATGATGCACCTATGATCCTGCTACTATATGTTGATGATTTGTTTATGACAGGTGCAGAGCCTCTCATTATTCAATGTAAGATGGAGTTAGCCTCTGAATTCGATACAAAGGATCTTGGTCTCATGCATTATTATTTGGGACTAGAAGTATGGCAGAAGCGTGGTGAAATCTTCCTGGGGCAAGGGAGGTATGTTGTAAAGATCCTTCAAAAGTTTGGGATGATGAATTGCAAATCCATGGCAACTCCCATGGTGACAGATCTGAAGAAGCCGAGAGACTCTGATTCTGATCCAGTAGACTCGTCCCTGTACTGGCAGTTGATTGGATCATTGATGTGTTTGGTTAATACTCGAATGGACATTTGCTTTGCTGTGAACACATTGAACCAATTCCAGGTGGAACCTAGACATGAGCATTGGATAGCTGCAAAGCACATTTTGAGATATCTTTGTGGGACACTAAATTATGGTTTGAGATACGCCTCAAACAGTGACGTAAGGCTGCATGGATTTACTGATTCAGATTGGGTAGGGAGTGCAGATGACAGAAAGAGTACTTCTGGTATATGTTTCAGTTTGGGCTCTGCTACGATATCATAGGCTATAATGTCCCCACTTTGGGACATCAGTATATTACAGAGTGTTATGATGACTAGAGTAGCCGAATGGAGGTTATAGCGAGTACATGAGCTATTGAGGGGTTTTTTGGGGTCCGACTTGCATCGCTCATCTTATTTCATCATCATGATCCATTCCGCATAGCTTGTGTTTGGTTCTGTTGCATTCCAACGATTTCCGTGATTTTGAGTTATTTTGGGCTACATGTTAATTAAATTCGCTAAGGAGTTCATATTGGGCATAATACTTGGAGGAACCTCTTAGTGTAATAGCTCACTGGAATCAAGAGGAATAACACTATATGATAGGATGATGAGAAGTGACTTTCAGTGGCCAGGGAAGCCACAAGGAGGGATAAACTACTTTTTAGAGATAAAATGGTTAATTAATTAAAGTGATTTAATTAATTAATTAATAATTAAATAAAGTAAAAGTCACTTGGAGAGACAAGGTGAGCAGGGAGGATAAAAGAGAGATAGGGGCCTCTATTCTTTCGTAATGTTGTTTATCATTTGATATCTGGCTTCTTGCCAGTGAGTCCACGCACTTGGGGGTTTTGAGGGTTTTGACTTAACAAACCCTAGAGATTAGCTCTGTGGTGAATGGTCCCACCCAACTTGGTCCAAGCTTGGTCATAGAGGTGAAAGATTCCTCCCTCACCATTCTACACCAGATCTATCCAGTCACATGTGCATTCCACAGGTTCGAGAAGAGGAGGTGCGCACCAGTGAGGGTTTCAGCAGGAGGGGTGCACCACTTGAGGAAGGGAAGCTCATTTTGCTTTGAGGAGGTGTGATCTACGGAAAATCTTGTTCTAGGAGCCATCTCTATCACTATAGCGCCCTTTTGCAGCCATTGGAGAAGGATTTCTCTTGTCAGTTTATTTGTTGTGGCTTGAGAGGATTTTTGAAGGGGGGGCGCAACTCTCCCTTAGGAGGCATTGAGTTGGGAGGTTGTATTTGCGAGATAAATCCCAGATTTTCTTTGCATGTCATCTTCAGGCCCCGATATACATTGTGGAGGTGATTTTGTGGTATTTGGAGGTCATCCACTAGGGGGCCAAATTATTGGTGGGCTACAACCAGGGAGGGTGCAACCTTGCTACAGGAAACAACACCAGTAGCCAAAGTAAAGGGTAGATCTGCCATATCTCTTGTATCCAGCTCGGAGTGGCTTTGGGAAGCCTAGGTCTTCATCTCTATCATGTATTTTAGAGGCCATATCAACCATACACTCTACTATCTTATATGTATTTCAGAGCTGCTCCATTTTGTATGAGGACAACCATTGTTATGAATAAAATCAGATCTAAGGTATTTTTGGTTACTCCTTGTGTTGTTGATCTTCTATCTTGTTGAGTACATTCCATTGCTATATCTCTTTGATTATTGTTGCTGCAAAACACATAAAGAATCATCATTATAAACCCTAGCTCAACCTAAAGACCAAAATCTGCAAAGTGTTTGACGAAATGCCACAACCAGAAGACACATAAAAATTCATGAAAAACACAATGTTCTTGGCATCCTGGCTTGGGAACATTACATGGGTTAGCAGGAAACAAAATTTTGTTGCACTCAACACTGCAGAAGCAGAGTATATTGCAGCTTGTGATGCTTGTATAGAAGCAATATGGCTCCGTAAGATGATTTCTGGACTATTTGATCAGGTGCTGGATTCGATTGTGATATATTGTGATAATCAGAGTTGTGTGAAGCTTTCAGAGAACCCTGTGTTCCATGACAGGTCGAAGCACATTGAAATCAAGTACTATTTTATCTGTGATAAAGTCCAGAAGGGAGAAGTGATTCTCTAGTACATTTCCACCGATGAGCAAACAACTAATATTTTGACAAAACCTCTGTCCAAGATAAAGTTTGCATACTTGAGGGACAAGCTGGGACTTGTGGAGATACCCTCCCTTGGTTGAAAAGGAGGAGATGAATTCCTTGATTGGGAGGGAGTGTTGATATATGGCATCATGGATAGTCGGTGTGCTGGTGGACAAACATTCTCCAGGTGGAGAATGGTCTAGGCAGAACAGATTGTTGATGTACCATGGACAACTATTCTCCTGGGGCATTGCCCAGACATGTAGAATGGTCCAGGACAACTATTCTCTTGGGGCTTTTCCCAGACAGGTAGAATGGTCTGTGTCCCTGAGTTCACAGTAGTGACTAGAGTGGGGAGATTGGTACAGGACAAAGATTTTCCTTGAGTTCATAGTAGTGGCCAGAGGGGGGAAAATGGTTTAGGACAATCATTCTTCCTGAGTTCACAGTAGTGACCAAAGTGGGAAGAATGGTCCTTGTAGCCCATGGTGTGGCTTTCAACATCTGTTGGGACAATCATTCTTCCTATGTCACAGTTAGTGACCAGGATAGGAAGAATGGTCCCTATATCACTCTGTTGAGTGAGTGACTTGTGTGAGACACTCTGTCGAGTGCACTGAGTCCAACACATGACTTATTCAACATCATGCTCGATTACTTAGATGGAGTATGGCCTCGAGAGATGATGCAGACGATGATATATTTTGATGCCAGGATGCTACCAGATGATACTGATAGTCAATGCAATGGAACGATTCTTCAATGGTCAAAGGGGGAAGGGAAGAAAACTATCCCTTGAGTTACCCTTCCAAGTGGACCATGTCACCCTTCTTTGGCCTTGTAGTAGCTTTGTCCTCCAACAAACTTGAAGAGTTTTTATCCAAACCCTTGAAAAATAGCTAAACATTTACATAGAATAAATATAGATGCACAAGAACTCTTTGGGTCGATTTTCTCATTAATCTCCTACAACAACAAAAAAGAGAGAGGCCTCCTTTTATAGCTAAGGAGCCTCCTCAATACAATGATCAATACCATGAGCTCAAAACCATTGGCATGGTCAAAACCATGGGAAAAATACAATTAATGAGATAAAATATCCCTCAAAACCCTCCAATACAAAAGAGACCTTCTCAAATGGTCTAAATACATCAAATAATTCCACATATGTGGGCTAGTGAGGGCTAGGAGAGATGCGCCCATCAAAATATTTTCCAACGTCCCATTAAAGGGGGAAAAGATGAGTCAAACATGGTCCAAGGACTCCAACATCGCTTTAACCAACTCCCAAAATTTGAGGAATGGTCTTGTTGACCACCTATTCAACTAGGGGGTCAACTCCATGTACCATGAAGATATGCACCACCAGGTGCTACCAAGTCAGAGACTTACTGGTTCTACAAGGCAATTTTGGCCTTCAACACTTCTTTTTGTAATGGAATTTTCGCTCCCCTACGTGGGATTATAATGTAATGGGTCTGCATGGATCATGGTTAGGTCAGTTGCCTTAGGACTTCATCATTAGAGGAGTCCCTTTCACTGAGTGTTTTTTTTCCTCAAGTTATTAATTTGGTCTAACCAACCTTATTAATTTCCCTTGAGTTTTTCACTCCCACAAATAATTCCTCCAAAGTGGTGAAAGGCGTTCTAATGGTCTAGCCCTCTAGTATCTAGTGTCTAGGAATGTTGTAAATGACCATGTAAGACATCTCCTAAAGTTTTGCGGAATTTCGTCAAGCCTAGATAAGTTTTTTTTAATTTATTAAAATTGCCTAAGTTGGGTAATTTTAATTAAATTTTGATGAAAAATGTAAAAATTAGGTCCTTGGGATTTTGATAGGGTATTTGTGCTCAAAAGAAATGGAATGAAACCCCCTACACCCTTGGACCAAGTTTAAGCTCAATTGGACAAATTTTGCTATGTGCTTGTCCATAAGGAGTCTTAGTCAGTCCAAAACAACAATTTAATTACTAGTCTTGACATAGTCAAAATGTCAAATTTTGTAATTTTGAGTATAATGGTTAGAGAAAAGGTGGGAGAACTTACCCCTTTCCTAACCTTTTACACCTTCTTCACTTAGTTCTTACTTCATACCACTCACTCCCCTAGGGAAGTTGCACCCCCCTTGAGGAAGTGTTGCCCCAACTCAAAATTTTAAAGGATGATAACCCCCCTAAGCTATGGTGCGTCCCCCTAATGTCTAACCTAGACTATTGGGTGATCTAAATGGGTGTTACCCATCCCCCTCACTCATCCCTCACCCTCCACTCATGCTCAAAACCCTAAAAGTGCACCCCCCTTGAGATGATTAGTTTTGCTTGGGTGTTGACATTTGGAAAGCATCCAAGAGGGATAACTTTGCCTTCCCAAGTATAAATAAAGGTCCTCTCACCCTCATTTATGATTTATTCTTAGTGTATTGTTACTATAACCAAATCTCTCCCACTCTTCTCTCTCTCCCATATTTCTCTCTCTCATTTCTCAAGCTTGTAGCAAGTATTTTCTCAAGCTTGGTTATAATAGAAGAATCTTTGGAGGAAATCATTGGCATTGGGAGTCTTCTTGATGCTTGGCTTTGGATCTTATTGGAGGTGACTTGTGTTATTGTTTTCTTTGAGTTTTTAGCTTCTAGATTTAGAGTAGGAGATCCCAGCAAAGTATTTTTCTTGGATAGATATAAAGTAGTATTGCTCTAGATCTTAGTGTAGTAGTTTGCCTTCTTTAGCAAAGTATTTTGTTGATGTTTTTGGATCTACGCACCTCCTTCTTTGTCTTGTAGCTTAGTCTCATATTCTTGCAGGTTGCTAAGGGTTGAGAAAGAGTAACTTCAGATTTGGAAGTTGTCTATTTCTCCCATTCTTATTCCTTTGATATTTTTTGTTCTGTTATTATGTTCTTATTTCTGAGTATTTGGGTGGATTGGTATTCTGGAGTAGATCAAAATCGAGTATAAATACTGCTATCTTTCTTTCAAAATTTTTGTTTCATATTAACATAAATTTTATGTAGGGTTTTTAGTCTTTTCTGCAGTTTTTCCATTAAGTTTTACTTGCTGGTTTTTGTAGGTTTTGATAGAAAACGTGGAGGAACAACCCATTTGGTGCCCTAAAACGTCAACAAAAGCCTCCCAAGTTGGGTTGCATAATTTCTCAACACTTCTTTCTCTTCTTATGATTGTAAGCAAGCCCTCAAAGAGTAACCAAGAGCTTGCACTTCTCTTAAAAATAATTTTCTGCATTTTTATTTTCTTTACCTACACCTAGGAAAGTGCTTGGCTTTGCCAACCATCCTAAATCGTAAGGCTTCACTTGCTGCAATTTAATTTTCTGCAATTAGTTTAGTTTCATTTCAACCCACCTTGGCACAACAAAGGAAGGCTTGTCTCCACATTGTGTCATTGGTTGAGGTTTGTTTTAACTTAGTTTTATTTTCAAGTCTTTTGTTTTTTCTTGTTTGCCTACACCTTGGAGTGTGCTTGGCTTTGCCAACCCCCAAAATCATAAGGCTAGACTAGTTATGTTTGTTTTCATTTTTCATGCTCAATGATGGTTTATTTTAAGTAATGGAGTAATCATATCCTAGTTTAGGCCCATGGAGGCATTGTGATTTATCTTGCTTATCTTGCTCATAATTGCTATCTATTCTTGTGTTGGGGTATGTTACATTCAAGCATATTTTTCATTTGTCTATCCAAGCACATTTAGTTTATTGCAAGTCATTCAAGCTCAAGTGTTATGGATCAATGAGTTAAATCTTTTATGTGCTTTTCTTTTATCTCTTGCTTGACGACCATTTCGAAGCTGCTGGTGTAGGATGGAAATCAACAATCAACAATGGCTTGACGTCTTGACGACCATTTCGAAGTTGTTGGTGCATAAATAACAATCCTCTGTTCTTTCCTTCCCACCCGTTGTATAAATCATCATCGTTATATCAAATAACAATTCCAATCGCCTAGACCTACTTAGTGCTTCGTCAACAACTGCCTCCACAATTATGACCTTCTCGTCTGTTGGTGTTGCCTTGTAGCTTCTTCTCAGCAATTTCACAGACTTCTCGTCCTCCCAATCGTGCAAAATCCACTGCAATAATAATAATGATAGAATTTCTATAATACCCTCAAGATGTAAGAATAATAATAGTAGCATAATTTAATTTGTTAAGAAAATGCAAAACCATAGAAGAACTCGTCACCTTCATCATGATTGCATCGACAAAAGGTATCTTGTCGAACATATTACCCTCCATATGCTCTACTCTCGCAACACCAACTCATTCCCTGTTATAACTTTCTATAAATCTTACATCCACAAATTTAGATTGATAGTGACCAACATTAAAAAAACTTACCAGTTATGGGAGGCGCAATAGCGATGACATGGGGGAGATCAAGATTAATGCCACAAATGTGTGGATGTTCCTTCACAATCATGGACAAGGAAGATCCCATACCTCCTCCAATGTCTACCAACGATTTTATTTTCTTAAGGTCATCTTCATATATCTTCACCACGGAAGCCATGACAACGCTACTGTTAGTGGCTATGGCCTCGTTGAAAGTCCGGTTAGTTTGAGGATTTTTGCCAACATATTCCCAGGGACTTATACCATAAGCTTTGTTGAATGGGTAGTGTTGCCGCCTTATACACACCTGGGAGACGTGGAGGAAATCTTCAATCCACTCAGTGTGTCCTTGGGAGCAAGTGAGAGTTAAGGTGTTGTTACCTAATCCTCAACTCTTCCGTCTAGGCTAACTCCTAGTGAAGTCAAGGGGGGTAGTCCCTAACAAATATACTAAGGCTTGAACTAAATTAAGTACAAGAAATGAATCTAGGAGTTTATTCTTTCATTAACCAACATAAAGAAAAAATATACATAGATCAATTACTCGCCACGATATATATCAAACATACACTTGCATAAAATGATACTTAAGACACAATTGTTAGATGCAAGTGAATTCAAATTTGCTTCCAAGTAAATGACTGAAAAAGAATGTGAAGCATATGGCTTTGCAAAATGTGTAAATGAGACCAGTGCCTTAAAGGTATCGTGGGCAATGTAGATCGCGTATTTTATTAAGGTAAATTAATGATAGATTAATGAAAGGTTGTGTGGCCTCTTTAGAGGCTGCTTTTTTGTTTGGAAAGTTGTGGAGAACTTATTGAAGCCCCAAGGACCTCACCAGTAAGTTCACTAAAGGTGTCCGATGTCCAAAACGGGTGGGAAGCCAAGTCCCGAGAGGGCTTGCCTTACTTCACACACTCCCTTTAGGCGTTTTCCCGCACTTTAAAGTAAAAACTATTGAGATTTCCCTAATTATTCTATCACCACTAACCAACCCAGCGTGTATAAAACTTACTCCCAGTAGAGCGAGACTAGCTCGCAACTGGAAGGGTTAGGAACCACACTAGGAGCTGAGGGGAGTTGTTTATTTTAAACAAATAAGCAAAATATTGAAATTGAAATGTTTTGTAATTACTAGAGTCTTCACTGACCAGCCTCTTTGGAGGAGCTGAAGAGACAGTTTATTGCCAACTTTGAAATTTGCATAAACTTGAAGCTAACTAGCAACTAGTATTCTACTTTGCGAAAATGAAATCTAATATAAATTGTGATTTATTTTAACCTTTAGAGCTGATTGTGAATTTATTTGAGCCATTAAATCAAAGGAACAAAACTTGAAGCAAACTAAGACAAAGATCCAAAAAACAAAACACACCCCCCTGGGGGGAAAAGCAAAGTGAGGCCTCCTTTGGCTCACTGATTTTATTCTCTCGGTTACAATTTGCTCTTTGAAGAGTCTTTGGATCTCTTAAAATGAGATGTGGACCCTTATATATGGATAAAAAATGAAAGAAATATTTTTTATAACAATTTTCAAAGATATAGGGCCACTTTGGGGGTCTTGGAAGCTCTAAATCTTCAATTTTTTGACAGCGTATCTCCTTGTTTTCACACGGACCTGCACAAACAGCAAGCAAACAAAATGCAAATATGTCCCAAAACACTTTAAAGGTGTCTTAAGGTGTTAGTTGTAAAATCCCAAATTTCTCCTGAGTGAATTTATTGAAATTTTGCAAGAAAGGAACCAAAGAATCAAGATAGAAAGTTTGTTTCCTTGGAATCTTTTGCTGCTGTTTTAAGACAACAAACTACAAACACTAAATTGCCCAATATTTAAATGAAGCACTTAGAAAAAGAAATTACTTTTATCCCTTTAAAATTTAGAAGAAAAACTTGATAAAACTAGCCTTTTCTAGTCTAGATCATATGCTTGAAATTGAAACCTTTAGATGCAAAATAGATCTAGCTTTCTTGTATATGCAAAACTGAAATGAGATGTATTTAAACTTTCGATCAGATTCAATTGATTTGTATATAAGAATTTAAAGTAACCAAGAAATAATAACGAAATTTGAGAAAGAGAGAGAAGGATCTTCAAAGCCTTGGAACTTTGGGCAAGATGGAGTCCCTTTGATGGATCAAAGAGGGTCTTTTGTCTTTCTTGAGAGATTGAAGAAGAAAAGAGTGCAGCAAAGCCTATTCTCCTCTTCAAGTAGTGAGATCCAGCAAACTTAGATACTTCTTACCAACAAAAGATTAGTATAATAGTGTTCTTGCATAAGAAAATTTAGGAAAACATACACATTAACCGAAATGAATATGCAACATAAACATTCACATACAATAAACAATAAAATCATAAAGCAATCTAGCTCTTCTAATTTTATCCTTCTTGAAGACAACTCCACTTGAAGGCCACAATCCAATATCCAAGCAAAAAGAACAACACAAGTTACCTCACAAATTAACACACCATTTGACAAGAAGATCCACACATGAAGCTTGATCACCAAAATAGCCTCCAAAGCCTTTTATTCCAAAAATAGAAATGATAGTACAATGATTTACAAGAGTAATCCTTCACTAGCTCCAACTAGCTTTTACAATGGGTGGATGCTCCAATTTATAACCAAACAAAGAGATGCCAAGAGGAGGAGGGCGCACCACTTGGAGAGGGGGGCACACCACTTGTGAGAAACAAAGCTGCCAAGTGTAAAACCGAATGCCACTTGCAAAGGAGTGGAGGGAGGAGGTGACACTTTGCTTGAGGGAGCCACCTCACTCAACCATCCATCCATTCTTCACATGTGCGAAAAGGATGTGCGCACAACTTGTCTCAAGAGAGGTGCGACTCACTTGGGAGAAGCTTCCCTTCACTCATGGCTTGCCACCTTACCCCAAGTAATTCGCCCTTCACCCTTAATCATCTCACTGTTGTCTCCTGGTCAATGGGTAAGTGGAAAACATGTGAAAAAATAACATTGCTGATTTTTATTGATTTTTTGTCTTTTTGGGGTTTTTTGAGTAAAATTGATTTTTAAGTGATTAAAATCACTAATTTTACTCAACCAAGTGGGTACTCACGTAATATGGGTGCTCTAGGTCCAAAAATGAGCACCTCCGAGGTATACAAAGTCCCCAAGTACCACTTTTTTATAACAACTTTATTTTTAATTAAAAATTCTCGTTTTCCGGAAAATTTTTAATTAACTGAAAAAATTAAAAAATCCTAAGGGGGACTTAGCACATTTCCATAAGACTTAAGGAGCATGTTTAGCATGGTAATATACATTAGACACTAGACTTAGATCCATGCTAAGGCCTAACCATGAGTATATACTCCAGCTCTGAAGAAATTGAGTGAAAAAACTCATAAATTATAAATTGCCTTAAAACAACAAAATATAATTAATAAGTAAAAAAAACACTCCAGAGTAACGACTCATGCCTAAATCGAAGGTGGCTAAGACCTTTTACAAGTTCATCATGCACCATCTCTTATTACAATTTTTATGGAAAATGTGAAAAAGTTGGTCTTATTGACCGGTGAAACTTCTGAACTCTGAATTTTGAACAATAATGTTCAATCTTTGGCGGCTCGCTGGAAGTCCATCTTCGTGCAACTTTGATGGATAACATGTAGCATTCTCCCAAGACAGAATTGTGCAAATGTTGATAAGCCTCCAGGTAGACTTTGTCGACTGTGAGGAGCAGAAAAGGCGCAGAGGATTGTTGATTTCCATCCTGCACCAGCAGCTTCGAAATGGTCGTCAAGTCGTCAAGCCATAAAAAATCAAACCTTCATATGCTTCACCCAGGGATCCTTGAGAAAGCAATAAAAGGATTTTTTAGTAAGAAAAAGGAGGGACCCATAAAATAAATATACTCAAGACCTAGTTGGAGGATAGAGGGTCTCATCACGAGCCAGCCTATTAGGTCCATGGGCATGTAGCAGTATGACACTACTATTCAGTTGATCACCACGTCAGGGTAGTGGCTCTTGGTAGCATAGCTAAGAGAGAGGGTGTCTCATCACGAGCCAACCTTCTCATCTCCGTGAAATGCTTGTGGGTAACACTGTCACCACTGGTCACCACGCTAGGGCAGTGTCCCCCAGCTATTCTCTTGAAAGAAAAAACAATAAGATAAAAAAGTAAAAAGGCATTGAATGGGCTAGGAAACATTTGCATCCATGACAATGTGAAGCTCACCCTCTTCAGAGGCACCCGCAGGTAAGCCCTGCATTTCCCTGTCATCACTGCACCCCTTGCCCAAACATCCCCACACTATCTCATGCACTTACATGACCTAAATTGGTCTTCACCTAGAAACATCCCACACCTAAGGAGAATTAGCTCAATAGGACGTCCTGAAACCCTCTCCAAACTTGGCTTGTAGAATAGCATAACCTCTTTGAGCACTTGTCTGGGAAAGGGGGGTTTTATGCACATGTTTGGGTAACTTGATTATTAGATGTGATTGGCATTGCTATGATCCCTGTGACTTATGAGCCCATGGAGGGCATACTTGTTGTTGCTGCAGGACCATGCCCGACAAACAGGTACATATGAGGAGATGATTAGCTCGGACCTCCATAGGGCTAAAATCCCACCAGATGGATGCTGAGACCCTAGCCAGGGGCAGACATACACCAGAGGCTTACACTAGAGAGAGAGGAGGATGTTCCACTAGAGACAGCTTGGCAGGCCTAGACCCAAGGGTGTTTTTTCCTCCCACAATGACGTTGGCACTTGAAGGCCCTTGACGTCATCATTCAGAGCCTTGACGTCACCCAGTTGAGGTATCCAGCTTGAGGACGACTTTGGTTGGAACGTGTGGCAGTCCTAAGGGGTTTTGAGCCCCAACGTTTCACTTGGAGGGCTAACATTCCAGCAAGAAGGCTAACGTCACCTGAGGAAGGGCGTGACGCCACCCTAAAAAGATAAAATTAGGGTTTAAATTGTCAATTTTATGTCAAAAACTTGATATTTGATGTAACTGGCCATGTCAACCTTTTTGACCTAATTTTGTAATTAAAGGTCATTTGGATTGTATAAATAAAAGATTAATCCCTTGTATTTTTTCATCATCTTTCACTCACACAAGTGTGAGGTCTAAAATTCGGCCTCTTTTAAGGTTTATTGGCTGAAATTAAGTGGTAGAGGAGGCTATTTTTGGTGTATTTTTGCATTTCCATGGTGGAAAGTCTTCAACTAGGGTTTGCGGCTAGATTATTCTTGATGAAGTAGAAATCTACAATCCTTCTTTATTTTGAATGGTTATGGTGCATTTGTTTATTCATTTCTAAGATTATGAAATTGCTAGTTTGAAACCCTAGGAGAAAAACACATGTTATTGTCATTTTCTTTATAACTCTTCATCTACTTGATTTTGCTAACATAACACCTCCCTTGAAGGATATACTAGAGCCCTACCTTTGTATCACTCTAGTATCATTGCTTCATTAAGCTTCATACATTTATTTCAAGTTTGATCTAAAGAAGAAGGAAATTGCTAGGACCTAGGGTTACCTACTTTCTTGCATCTTTTCCTTCTAGGGTTTTAGATATTGAGGCCTTAGGTTACTAACACTTCAATCATCTTCCATTTCTTTTAGCTCATCTATTATCATTTGTTGTTTCACTCTAAGAATTGCCACTGCAAACTTTGACTTCATTTACCCTAAAAGGCACTAGTTCATACCTTGCAAGTAATTGATTGACCAAACAAACTCTTAAACCATCTACGTTAAGAATTTTACTAACTATTTCTAACTTTAGATTAGACTAACCTACAAACTAATTTGTTGCTGTTGAAAAAGATTGCTACAACCATCTATAACAACAACAAATTCATTATAAAAGCAAGATTTAAAGCTGATTATACATTGCTATCATTGCTTCTGACAATTACTATCATTTTGTCAATTTTATGCTATCATTTCTTGTCATTTTTGAAGCACTATTGGGGCATAATTGTGTAGTTGCTAAATATATATTGCTGTTATAAATACTTACATTGCTTCAGCTTTTATATCAGCTTGTTAATTTTATCAAAACTCTAAGGTTTTATGAAGCACTAACATCATATGGTACTTGCAAATAGCATATTTTTTTGTTGTCTTGTTCTGGGCAGGTACACTTAATTATTATTTTGCTTCATCTCTTTAAAACACTTGGAACTTTTGATCAGAGTGACCTGTGAGAGGGGTGGGACTTTCTTGATACTTTTGCCTTAGCCTTTTCAAACCCCCAGGTCACTGGGGACGTCTCCCCTGGGGTACCACTCCTAAATAGAAAGAGGTATCTTATTAAGGTGATAGTGATATGACATCCTCCTTGTTACGCCAATTTAGTCTTCACTTGCCTTTGGCTTTGGGCAAGTACAAATTGCACGATAACATTTTAGCGCCGTTGTCGGGGAACACTAAGTCAATTCTCCTCAAAAATGACACTTTTCGATAAGCCTTCCCTCAAAAGCCTTTACTTTACAAATCTTACCTGGCGAATCCACTGAGGGTGATCCCCTCATCCCTTTGATAGTTTCAAGAAAATTATCTGGCGACTCCACTAATGACAAAGCCAACCATGAGTTCTCAATGGGATCCAGGAAACTTTAAACCCTTGGGTATGAGTAAAATACCAGGGTATCCTCGACGAATGCCTCCGAGGTATGAAAAATGGCTCCCTAAATTCACTGGTAATGATGAAGAGAATCCTGATAAACATGTGCGTGATTTTTATGCTTTCTTTCAACTTCATCCTATCAATGACGATGTTGAAGACCTTGCAATGAAACTTTTCTCTACTACTCTTAATGATAATGCTAGGATATGGTATGAATACCTCCCTGATGCTAGTATTGCCACCATGGATCAATTGGAAGAGGTTTTCCTCGAAAAATGGGATCCTTGTGTTTTGCTAAACAAACTTACTCACATGAAGAAGAATAAGAATGAAACTGTTGGGGAATTTCATGATAAATTTGAAAGGCTATTACAACAAATCCCAGTAAGCCATCACCCATCACACGATTTTCTTCTTTTTCTTTACACCAAAGCCTTTATGGGACAAATAAGTTTCCCTATCAAAGACAAAGCTCCTAGAACAATCTAGGAAGTTTATAATATGGCTACAGAAATCGAAGCCAATATCTCTTCATTCAAAGACCAATCCTTTGTCCCAAAAGTCAAGGCTTGTGAGCCCAAAGACACCCCAGATATTCCCATGAGAGTACCCTCCCTTGAGACATCTATTGAAGAAACCTCGAAAGATTTAGAACAAGACATCAGTCAACAAGAGGTTGAGGAAGGGGGTCTTGATGAAGGTTACCAATCCTATGGGGAGGAACAAGAATCTACTCATGCTTCTAGCAAGGACAATGAGGACCTGGTTGAAGAGCGAGAGCCTGAAGAGAGTGAAGGGGAAATGGAATCCTTGGGCAAGGTAGATCCTCCTTGTTGTACAGTTGAAGATGTAGGGGTAAGTCATGAGGACAAAACAATGATGCATGTTGTTCCAGTTGATGAAGTTATCCAAGTCCTCGAAGCCCCTGCACAAGAAGAAGTAAATATGATAATTTATTTTCCTTTCCAAGAGTATGACGATGCTTTATTTTATAATTTGGAAAGTGAAGAAGCATTGGAGGAACCCTTGGATGTTTTAAACCCTTCATGTTATGATAAAGGTGATGACTTTGTTGATAACATTGATGAATTCATACATGTCGGAAAGCGTAAATGGGATGTGATTGGATATGATGGGGATCCCATTTACGACATTGAGGGTCATTTACAAAAGTTGCCTTTACCATTATCATATGAGGTTACTAATGAATTTGACATTTGGCAACAAGGAGATGATATGGTTATGAACTTTTTTCAGACACCCAAGGATGACCCGATGATATGTTATCCTAATGATTTTCGGTCATACCTTGAGGATTTTGATTTTCGGTCATATTACTTTGAGCACTTGGATCTTTTCCATGAAGAAGATTATCAACCACCATTGTGCTTAGATATTAACAAAGGTGACGACATTGCTTGCCCAGAGAATGATCCTTATGATAATGTCTCCCAGCTCCCTTTGACTGTTTTATCTCAATATATTGTTGATTTTTCATAAGCTAGGTTAAGCATGAAGTTCACTTCATTTTAGTATTTCACTTAACCATAAACAATAATGTTGCAGCAATCAAGATCACAAGAAGAAACACCATGCACAACAACACAAGAAGTATTCTGGGAATCCCTTCTCAACAAGGGAAGAAAACCTAGCCAAATCCTTTGCTATATTCTTCAAGAGAAAGACCTCCACCGAGATAAACCTTAGCACACAAGAGGGTGCTTCAAACCCTAGAAGAATAGCGCCCAAGAGAGGTGTGCGCCTTTTTCCAAGTAGATGTGTTTGTTGAAATTTCCAAACTCACGAGGAAGATATGATTCCACAACGGGGAATCATCCCTTACTTATATTAGACTTGTCCAATCAACAAAGGCGTCTATTGGCTCAACAGGGCCAACTTCTCTAAGTCACTATATAATTTATTATTATTATAATAATTATATTTAATATTAATATTAATTATCTTTTACATTTATTATTAAACATATTAAGGTGGGGCCGACCTGTACCCTTTACATAACAATTAGGGTTACAGGTAGGTCTGACTCTTGAACAATATATAGCAAAGGATCTGATACACCCACTAGTGCTCATCTACTAGGGGCACATCCATAGGGATGTCATAGCTCTGATTCACTGCATTACATAGAAGAACCAGGTCTTCACACGTTCACATGTGTTCGTCCACAAGCACGTCCACTCTACAAATCTGCTTTCCCACTGCCACCGACGGGAGAATCATCTGGAGTCTTCTCGTCAACTCTGTTGCTCAGAGGAGGCTAATACATCATCTTCATTTTTGTTCTCATGACGATGCACCCAACACTTTGGGATTTCACACGTTCACCTTGTGCTCAGCCACAGACACGTCCTAACTCAACAGATCACTTTTCCACTGGATAATCATCTGGAGTTCTTCTCAACTCTTTGAATGGAGGAGGTCATCTCTACGTTCCCAGCTCTGTCTCAAGCAAAAACCACATACCCTTCTTAGGGGCTTTCTCTCATGTTTGTAAGCTGAGAGAAAGGCTTCACATAGCTGCAATGATCCACACCTCACAGGTTTGTAAGTTGGAGAATGTCTCACATAGCTGCATTCATCAACACTCCCTCTCAGCTAGGGAGGCATTCTTTATCATGCCAAATATCACACAGATGTATTTTGAATTTTGTCTTGGCTGGAGTTATCGACACTCCCTCTCAACTAGGGAGCCATTCTTCACGAAGTTAAGTTGGTGAAGATATCTGCAATCTGCTCATGTGTAGGAAGGTACTGCATGTGTACGATTTTCCTCTGCATCATATCTCTGAAATAAGGATATTTCATCTCATCATATTTCGATCCATCAAGAAACACTGCGTTCTCAAGGAGCTTTACTCACGGCTCTTGGTTATCATCATAGGATCCATCTCATGGTCAAGTAAATATGACAGAAGCTTGTGAAGCCACATTGCTTTGCACACTTGATGCTTATATACTCTGCCACTGTGGTACTCAAGGCTACAGAGTTTTGTTTTCTATTGTATTTAGGAAACCATGGAAAACTTCACGATAGAACATCAGTCGGATGTGCTTTTCCTGTTCACTGTACTTTCTGCTCAATCTGAATCGACATATCCTACAAACTTAAGTTTATACTGGAGGCATATCTTAGGCCATATCCAACTGTGCCTCGTATATATCTCAATACATGTTTTGTTGTTTGTCTAGTGAGTCTGTCTCGGTTGACTCATGAAATGGCTAGGCACATTCACTGCATGGCATGAATCAAGTCTAGTGTTGACCAGATACATTAGTGATCCAATCAGCCTTGGACCAGTCTCGTATGAATCATCATCAATCTTCTTCTTTAAATCCATCACGATGGATTTTGCATTCTGTCATATTGAACTTCTTTAATATTTTCACTATATATTTTTTCTTGACTCAAGAAAATCTTATCGGTCATCTGTCATACTTCTTGCCCCAAGAAGTAATGCATCATATTCAGATTCTTCATCTCGAATTCAGAAATCAAGGATTACTTGTAACAACAACGCTTTCTGAATAAGTCATCAGGATCAGGCTCTTGTCACCAACACTGTAATGATATAGGTTTGGATCAGCAACACTCTTGTTGAAATCCAAACTTATCAAGAATCTATCTATCTAATATAGTTTCCAACTCATGGATGGAAGTGTATCTGGTTCACTGGATCAAGTGTCTCATCATAGACAACTCCCTCTGTTTGTGAGAAACCTCTAGCTATAGATCTCGTTTTGTATTTCTTGACATTTTCATCAGCTGCATGCTTTACCACAAACTTCCCTTTATGGTCCTTGAATAATATCTTATGCATCATTGTTTTAAGATATACTTGGTATTCTTCTGTTATGGCATTTTGCCATACTGGTTCTCTTGTTTCTTCTCTAAGACAAGGAGTCTCAGCATCAATGAAGTGGCTCATGACTGAAGGGGGAAGAAGGTATTGTCTCACTGTCAATCTCCATCTGAGATTCTCTGGGTCTTTGAAAAACTGTCTCTTCTTCAAGGACAACGTCTCTACTTGTCTCAATCTGTTTCTGACTAGGGATGTCTTTGAAGATTCACTGTATCCTTTCTTCCTAAAGGATCTAGCTAGTACTTCTTCTCTTTGGGTACATGAAAATACATTGGATGCCCAAATAAACTGAAGTGTTCAATCTCAGGCTTTATTCCGGTGAAGACTTTTTCGGGAGTTATGTTTTTCAAAGTCTGGTGAAGACTCTTGTTTTGCACATATACTGTGTCATGCATGCTTCTTCCCACGGAATCCTAGAAGGATTATGATCATGCTTTGTAGCATTGGTTGTCTCAATGATAGTTCTATTCTTCTTCTTTCTCAAATGGTTTTGGCTCCTTCTAAGTCAAGTGACTCCCTCTGAAGGATAGGCATCTTCTTTTCTTGTTTAACTTATCTGGAACAAGAAAAAAACAAACAAAACCAAGACAAGAATATCTCCTAAAGGAGAATAATGAGTACATTTCTAGAATCAAAACAATTTAAGGAATATTGTCACAGCTACAACACCTATTTGTAATGTAGCAAACTTTTAGAACTATAAGTTAGAGGAATGACAATTACAACAATCAAACTTGGAGTCTTTACTTTGAGTGTGTTGTTTTTTTGAATGCGCTAAGATCCCTCCGGATCCATGACTTTAGCAAAGGTTTCTTCCTCCTGCAATTTCACTCATGACAATGATACAAATAATATATACAAGTGCATACCTGATATGATTTCTCCAATGTTTCTTGGCTGATCTTTATCCTCTGAGATCTTTATGAAGAAGATAGTCATGGTGTCACCTTTTGTCTTCTTTGTTATTTTGAAGCTGACCCTTCAATGTAAGGGCTTGAGTAGGTGATTGGCTTGTCCCGACGTCATCTTCCTTCCATTTATTGATAGTTGTCTTTGGTAAACCCTTTACCCACAATAAGTCTTCCTTTGAAGTCTTGTCTTTCAAGAACTTTGACGTTTGCTTGATTCATCAAGCTTGTCCTCCATCATAGTTTTTGTTCATCATAATTTTAGATTCTTCACAACCCTTTGTCAACTAGGCTAGAAAACCTAACGACTAGGCTAGGCTAGCACTTTTAGGTTTTATTGGACTTATGATTGCCAACAATAAGCCTTTGAAAGATAAGAGAACACTGGTGAGTTGAAGAGCTCCTTTAATGAGTTTGCAGAAACCCCAATTCTGAAATTTCTGCAGAAATTAGCGAAACCCTAGTGCCAAAAATTCAAAATGCTCAGAATGTCACTCTGAGAGTCTCTGGAGATGCACTGGAAGAGGCCATACTCTTCTATGCCAAAAGTAGCCCCAACGTCCAAGTAATAAGGGTTGAATCACCACTGAGAAGGAGGCCATACAGATTTTTTGGAAACCCTAGGAGGGTCATACGGTTCTGCAGAAGAGGAGAGATGGATGATAAAAGTTTGTAGCTTGTGCAATGGGTTCTTCAATACTTATGCTCTAATACCATGTTGATTTTTCATAAGCTAGGTTAAGCATGAAGTTCATTTCATTTTAGTATTTCACTTAACCATAAACAATAATGTTGCAGCAACCAAGATCACAAGAAGAAACACCATGCACAAAAACACAAGAAGTATCCTGGGAAACCCTTCTCAACAAGGGAAGAAAACCCAGCCAAATCCTTTGCTATATTCTTCAAGAGAAAGACTTCCACCAAGATAAACCTTAGCACACAAGAGGGTGCTTCAAAACCTAGAAGACTAGCGCCCAAGAGAGGTGCACACCTTTTCCCAAGTAGATGTGTTTGCTGAAATTTCCAAACTCGCGAGGAAGATATGATTCCACAATGGGGAATCATCCCTTACTTATATTAGACTTGTCCAATCAACAAAGGTGTCTATTGGCTCAACAGGGCCGACCTCTCTAAGTCACTATATAATTTTTATTTTATTATTATTATTATTATTATTATTATTATAATAATTAATATTAATATTAATTATCTTTTACATTTATTATTAAACATATTAAGGTGGGGCCGACCTGTACCCTTTACATAACAATTAGGGTTACAGGTAGGTCTGACTCTTGAACAGTGTATAGCAAATGATCTGATACACCCATTAGTGCTCATCCACTAGGGGCACATCCATAGGGATGTCATAGCTCTAATTCACTGCATTACACAAAAGAACCGGGTCTTCACATGTTCACTTGTGCTCGTCCACATGCACATCCACTCTACAGATCTGCTTTCCCACTGCCACCGACAGGAGAATCATCTGGAGTCTTCTCGTCAACTCTATTGCTCAGAGGAGGCTAATACATCATCTTCATTTTTGTTCTCATGACAATGCACCCAACACTTTGGGATTTCACACGTTCACCTTGTGCTCAGCCACATGCACGTCCTAACTCAACAGATCACTTTTCCACTGGATAATCATCTGGAGTTCTTCTCAACTCTCTGAATGGAGGAGGTCATCTCTACGTTCCCAGCTCTGTCTCAGGCATGAACCACGTACCCTTCTTAGGGGCTTTCTCTCAGGTTTGTAAGCTGAGAGAAAGGCTTCACATAGCTGCAATGATCCATACCTCACAGGTTTGTAAGCTAGAGAATGTCTCACAAAGCTGCATTCATCAACATATATCACTAAAGGTATAGTTGGGAAGTATGTCCTCTGTCTTAAGATTTCTCCAGGACAAAGCCTTCTTTTAGAATTCAAGGGTAGGTTGAATACTTTGAGAAGAAGTTTATTATGTCACTCTTCCAACTTTCCCTTAGAAATTTGCCAATCATTCTCTAGGTTTTTATCAGTCCTTTCCCAAACTTTGGGATGTGATGATATCCAAGGTAGCCAACCTTCAAACTCTCTTCAGCCTTCTGAACCTTGGATTTTTCACGATTCCTTTTCTGAGTTGGATTGAGCACTTTCCTAAAGGTGCAAATTGGCATGATTTTCTCCCTCCCTCCCGCCTCCATGAGCTAGACTTTACAATTTCCGATGGTACAATACATTTTCTAACTCATGTTATTTTTGTGCTTGACTTATCATTGTTTTGGTTTATGATGAAGCACAGAGGCAGGTATTATGAGATATTGCTAGGATGGTTTCATTGGCTATTTGACTACACTTAGCATTCAACCAATAGGTAAGTAGAGGTAAGTAGGTAAGCATTTTGCATTCATTGTATATATCGTTTGCATTTCATGCTAGAATTGTTGTATTTCCATTTGTACATATGATTTGCTTACTTATATTCCATCTTATCATATATGAACCAGGGGTGATATCACCACCCCAGATGATTACTAATAGATTTTGTTGAGATCTAGCAGGTCACAGGTCATACTAGAGATGTTGAGGTTCTCATGCGCTCTACGGTGAGCACATGTCCCCGAGTTGGAGCCAGATGTTATCCCCTAGCCTAGGGATAACTAAGGAGATTATGTCTCGAGGCCCACAGGTCCTAGACATGGAGTATTGAGAGCCGTATTGACTTGAGCCCGGCCCTGGAGGGCCCATCCTTCTTCTTCAGCGCCTCCATCCTGTCATCAAGAGCAGCATCCATCCCATTGGCCTGGTCCTAAAACAACAGTGGGTCTTGCTCCATGAGGTAATGAGTCTGGGTATCATGGTATGTGTCACTTTGCTTCTCAAAACATTTGAATATGTGCATTTAATTCCCTTTTTCTTCATGATGTGTGCTTGGACTTTATGGCCTTTGACTTGTCCATACCTAGGGGGGTGACAAAATGACCTAGCAAGTTGGTTCCCTTAGGAGTGAGTTTCCACTGGGTGGGTTCATGAAAGGTCATCGTCCATCCCCACCATACTTATCACTTTTCATCATCTTCCCTCTCATTTATCCCCTGCATTGGTTCGGGCATTGGGTTTTCTAAGCTAGTAAAGGGTTGTACCTTGCATTGTGGGAAGAAGTGGCTGAAGGCCCAGAGGGTAAAAGTAGCCGAAAAAAGCTAAAAGCCAAAAAATCAAACCCTCAGATGCTTCGCCCAAGGATCCTCGAGAAAGCAATAAAAGGCTTCTCAGTAAGAAAAAGGAGGGACCCATAAAATAAATAAACTCAAGACCTAGTTGGAGGATAGAGGGTCTCATCACGGGCTAGCCTATTAGGTCCATGGGCATGTAGCGGTATGACACTACTATTCAACTGGTCACCACGCCAGGGTAGTGGCTCTTGGTAGCATAGCCAAGAGAAAGGGGGTCTCATCATGAGAAAACCTTCTCATCTCCGTGAAATGCTTGTGGGTAACACTGTCACCACGCCAGGGCAGTGTCCCCCATCTATTCTCTTGAAAGAAAAAACAATAAGATAAAAAAGTATAAAGGCATTGAATGGGCTAGGAAACATTTGCATCCATGACAAGCTGTAGCTCACCCTCTTCAGAGGCACCCACAAGTAAGCCCTACATTTCCCTGTCATCACTGCACCCCTTGCCCAAACATCCACATACCATCTCATGCACTTACATGACCTAGATTGGTCTTCACCTGGAAACATCCCACACCTAAGGAGAATTATACCAATAGGATGTCCTGAAACCCTCTCCAAACCTGGCTTGTAGAATAGCATAACGTCTTTGAGCACTTGTGTGGGAAAGGGGATTTTTTTGCACATGTTTGGGTAGCTTGATTATTAAATGTGATTGACATTGCTATGATCCCTGTGACTTATGAGCCCATGGAGGGTGTACTTGTTGTTGCTGTAGGACCATGCTCGACGGACAAGTACATATGGGGGATGATTAGTTCGGACCTCCATAAGGCTAAAATCCCACTAGATGGATGTTGAGACCCCAGCCAGGGGTAGACATATACCAAAGGCTTGCATCGGAGAGAGAGGAGGACGTTCCACTAGAGACATCTTGGTAGACCTGGACCCAAGGGGGTTTTTCCCTCCCACTATGACGTTGGCCCTTGACGTCATCATTCAGAGCCTTGACGTCACCCAGTTGAGGTATCCAGCTTGAGGAAGGATTTGGTTGGCACGTGTGGCAGTCCTGAGGGGTTTTAAGCCCCAACGTTTCACTTGGAGGGATAACGTTCCAGCAAGAAGGATAACATCACCCTAGGAAGGGCATGAGGTCATCCTAAAAAGATAAAATTAGGGTTTAAATTGTCAATTTTATGTAAAAAATTGGATATTTGATGTAATTGGCCATGTCGACCTTTTTGACCTAATTTTGTAATTAAAGGTCATTTGGATTGTATAAATAAGGGATTAATCCCTTGTATTTTTCCATCATCTTTCACTCACACACGTGTGAGGTCTGAAATTCGGCCTCTTTTAAGGCTTATTGGCTGAAATTAAGTGGTGTGCAACTCTTGGAGGAGGCTATTTTTGGTGTATTTTTGCATTTTCTTGGTGGAAAGTCTTCAACTAGGGTTTGTGGCTGGATTATTCTTGATGAAGTAAGTAGAAATCTGCAATCTTCTTTATTTTGAATGTCTATGGTGCATTTGCTTATTTATTTCTAAGATTATGAAATTCCTAGTTTGAAACCCTAGGAGAAAAGCACATGTTATTGTCATTTTCTTTATAACTCTTCACCTACTTGATTTTGCTAGCAAAACACCTCCCTTAAAGGATATACTAGAGCCCTACCTTTGTAGCACTCTAGTATCATTGCTTCATTAAGCTTCATACATTTATTTCAAGTTTGATCTAGAGAAGAAGGAAATCATAGGGCCTAGGGTTATCTACTTTCTGGCATCTTTTCCTTCCAGGGTTTTAGATATTGACACCTTAGGTTACTAACACCTCAATCATCTTCCCTTTCCTTTAGCTCATCTATTATCATTTGATGTTTCACTCTAAGAATTTCAGCTGCAAACTTTGACTCCATTTACCCTAAAAGGCACTAGTTCATACCTTGCAAGTGATTGATTGACCAAACAATCTCTTAAACCATCTACCTTAAGACTTTTACTAACTATTTCTAACTTTAGATTAGACTAACCTACTAACTAATTTGCTGTTATTGCAAAAGATTGATACAGTCATCTATAACAACAACAAATTCATCTGAAAAGCAAGATTTAAAGTTGATTATACATTGTTATCATTGCTTCTGACAATTACTATCATTTTGTCAATTTTATGCTATCATTTCTTGTCATTTTTTAAGCACTATTGAGGCATAATTATGTAACTGTTGCTAAATATATATTGCTGTTATAAATACTTACATTGCTTTAGCTTTTATATCAGCTTGTTAATTTTATCAAAGTTTTATGAAGCACTAGCATCATACGGTACTTGCAAATAACATCTTTTCTTGTTGTCTTGTTCTGGGTAGGTACACTTAATTATTATTTTGCTTCATCTCATTAAAACCCTTGGAACTTTTGATTAGAGTGACCTGTGAGAGGGGTGGGACTTTCTTGATACTTTTGCCTTAGTCTTCTCAAACCCCCAGGTCACTGGGGACGTCTCCCCTGGGGTACCACTCTTAAATAGAAAGAGATGTCTTATTAAGGTGACTGTGATAGGACATCCTCCTTGTTACGCCAATTTAGTCTTCACTTGCCTTTGGCTTTGGGCAAGTACAAATTGCGCGATAACAAGACAAATAATAAAAATCTTCATGTTATGAAGTGTTGTTGGATTTCATTTAGCATTTACTATTTTTATTACTAACTAGGAAGTTATAGCCTCACATCCAAATGAACATGAATACATGGAGTATCAAGATAGAGCAAACTAAAATCGTATTGTACCATCCATAGTGCATCTATCATTTGAGGAGTGAGGGAGGAGGATGAGCTATACCACAACTGAGCTAGCATGGTCATACATTTGATGGATATAATAAGAGGAATTGTCTGAGTCTAGAGAAGATGAGAAAGATAGCTCATGAAGAACAACAATGTGAGGGTACCTCTGATGTTGTCACCCCTGGGGGTGGTAACTGTTGAAGCTTTTGTAGCTTCAGGAGGTATTCCCACAAGAGGCCAAGGTGTCAAGCATGCGGGAATCTTCATTGACACTAGATTAGCCTTTCGTTTCAATGAAATTGGCCTTGGAATGAGGCTAGGGCCTCATGGGCAAGTTGATGGGCTTTGTGGGCTTGTGTTCGGGTTTCACACCCACAAAGTGGAATAAAATATTCTAATTAATTGTTGAGTTTAGAAGGGGTGTCTAAACTCACTCATTGGAGTCCTATATAAGGAGAGGAAAGATTGTGACAAATCTCATTGTCATTATGGAGTTAGCATAAGTGAGAGTACACTTGTGCTAGGAGCTTGAAAATTTCAGCAAGGGAAATTCTGCAATTGTGGCAATTTGGCCTAGGGTTTCTTGGTGATTTTTTGTTTCTGTTTTCAGCCAAGGAAGGCTTCTTTTCCAACCAAGGGAGGGCACATGTGTGAGGAAGAGAGAGAAAGCAGTTGCCTGCACGTATGGAAGAGAGGGTACATCTGCACGTGTGGAGCAGGTTGTACGTGTGAGCTGTACATGCCACACGTGTGAATAGAATTGTACGTATAGTCCATACAATCACACCTGTGACATGCCACACATGTGCAAGAGCAGAACAGGTCCGCACATGCGAGTTTTCAGGCAGGCAACAGATTTGTACAGCCGACGTCAACAGTTGTACGACTGATGTCAGCAGTCCATACAGGTGGCAGTTGCAGCAGATTTGCAGGCACAAGATTTTCCGAGATTTGCTGAGGTTTGGTTTGTTGATTTTTCTGGTTTTTAGAGGACAAGGTTGTCTTCAATTTTGGTGTAATTGTGACAGCTGGGAGGGCTGGTTTTGCCCTCAGAATTTCTGAATTTGACAAAGTTACAGAACATAAATTTTGTGTCTCATATGTATTGATGATTCATCTCTGATCTTGATTGTTCCGCTGTTATATTTTTCAGTCAATAATTTCGGTGTAAAATTGTTCAGTGATAACATCTAGGGTTAACTGTTAGGAAGTAATTTTCAGACTTGAAATTAGTCACATAGAAGTGCATGTGAAAATTGACAGTGACATGGAGTTTCCACCTCATTAATGTTGAATAGAAACCCAAGCCAATTCCAATCTCTACCCACCAAGGCATTGGCTGAATATGCGAAGGCCACATTTGATCCAAAAAAATCACTTTTGCTATATGCAACCAAATTACTTGGCCCCTCAATCAACAGAAAACTAGGAAAGAAAAGTGGTGGGTCATGCAATGTTTGTGGCCATCCTTGGATTGAGAGTTAGAGTCAGGTTAGGTAGCTCCTTTTGGGCATAGGTGGGCATTACCTCCCAAGTTCTCACTAGGTGTAAAAGTCTTAAGCACAAGGGTGAGACACCAAGAGCAACTTAGGCAAGCCACCACTATCACCTCAGTGACTTTGCCTTTCTCAGTATAGACTATGGATGGTCCTAGTCAAGGGGAGCTTCTCTAAGGTCAACTAAGGTCAATGTGTTATAGTATGAAGTGGGACCAAGAGAGAGCTTAGTTATGTTATTATCTAATTTAATGTTTATGATTAATGTACTTGAACTCGCAACTTAAATCATATTTCCAATTAGCCTTTAAAGATTAAGTGATCCACAACACAATGTTAAATAATTTCAAGTAAACTTAGAGTTATCCAATGGAATTCAACACATTTGATATTAAGAGAATAAAGATAAATTTCAAATCTGTTTTAAAGGTATTTAAAGCAAGTATTTCACAATTATAAGAGATCTATAAACAACCTTCTTTTCAAGAGGTAACAATGGAAAACTAGGCCTTAAATCAAGCAAATCGATTTGGATTTTTAGCAATAAAGAGTAGATTTTCTTAATAAACATGCAAGCTGATCTATAGACCTGATTTAGTAAGTTCCTTCAAGACAAATTCCAGATTTATAATCAACTTATACAATGCCGTTTACAAGAGATGAAACAATGCTAAACTAGGGAAAAATCATGTAAGACGTCTAGGGTTTCTAGGCCTAGAATCCACAGTGCCAAATCTAAACCTATATGTATGATATATCTAGATTCTAAATGCAATTTCCAGATCTAGAACATAAATTTATTGTCTCTTTTAAAGATATCCAACCAACAAAGAAAGAGACAAATTATGCAAATCGTTTAGATTTTTAGGCTAGAAAAGGTGGACGATTTGCTCTTTAAACAACTAGAATGATTCCTAATACGATTTTTATGATTTTTCTCATTGAAATATTTAGATCCAAACCAGAATTAAATGCCCTATTAAGATCTTGCAAACAAACACTCAAACAAGGGTCCAATCAAGCAAAACGACCTAGGGTTTGAAGGGGAAATTTCAGCGATTTGTTTGAGGAAGAGGAGCCAAACTTAAGATATGTTCTTTTGGGCATCAATGGCTCTAAATGCAATCTGATGAAGTTTTTTTTTGCAGTAAATTCCAGATTGCAAAACAAAACAAAAAAAAGGGTAAAAAGGAATATTTTTAGGGTTTTTTTGGTTGGTTGAGAAGGGAAGAAAACCAGTGCCTTGCTTTGGTTGGGTTATGGGGTCAAGATGCACCTTAAGGAGGCGATTCTTCAGATGATCTAGAGAATAAATAGAGTTGTCAAAACAAGATTCTACAGATTCTAGATCTATTAAGTAAATTACTACAAGAATTGGAAGGGAGGGGCCTTCAAGAATCATACCACCTCCAAGACAACTAGTGAGTGTTTTTACTTGAAAGAAAATGAATGTTGCTTTTGTTCACAAGGAATAATAGGGAAAAAATTCACACACTTCAAGCCAAGAAACAAAAGGTTAATAACTTACTTCTCCAATGCACAATTAATATATTAAAACATTTAAAAAAAAACATTGAATAGGAAGCGTAGCTGCTAATGTATTATATAATTACCATTTACATAAGAGACAAGTACTAAGTAACTATGTTTCCTTTTTGGGTTGAGGTGGTTTGACGAGATGGTTGGGAGGTAGGTCTTACACTCTCCCCACCTAGGTTCAAATCCTTGATGGGACTTTGGCCTATTATGACAATGCTAGAAGGGTAGGCACCCCCATTAGTGGGACTCCCTCATGGGTGTGTCTCCAAACGTCTTGACCCTTGCAAAGTCATAAGCTATCTGCTAGATGATAGCTTACGGATTGTTGACACTAGCCTAGGGGTTACAATGGCAACTAGCGAGATTTGAACTTGGGCCTTGCCTAGTTAATCCCGATTAGTTATCGATTTCTCTAGATTTAAAAAATAAACTACGATGCCTATTTCACTTGTTTATTTAGAATGCATTTAAGAAGAGAGAGATTGCAATTGATCTTTGTATTAATGTATATTAGCAATTGTTGATTCATTCGTCTGCTAAATTAAACTTGATACTAATGATGATGATTAACGTCCACTGGGACCAAATTGTTCTATGGAACCTTAAGAAGGTAACAGATTACTTGGAATTCTTTAGAATTTTATTTGGCCCAAATTCCTATTTATTATTATTATCATTTTGGTCTTTATTTCTAACAATAGCTTTTGGATTTCTAATTATTGCCCATTTGCCTTCATTCCTGCCTTCTTTTACCTTTTGAACTTTCTTCTTTAATTCAACTTGATCTTCTGGAATGAGGTCTTCATTTATAAATATTTCTGACCCTTTTAAGCTTGGAGATTTACTGAGTATGCCATATTCATGGTCCTTACATCTTACTTTGACACGGATCAACCTATCTTTATGTTTGATTATTTTTCCCAGCCTCTTTGCTTCTATGATGTAAGTTGTTTCAATTTGTGATTTATTTTTTAGTTCTTTTACTATTGCTAGGGTGTCCTTGTCTTGCTGTTATTTTATACCAAAAATTATGAGGTTCAAGGCTCTTTTGTTATGGTCATGATCCAACTTGATTAACTTATTCATTTCCTCTTCGATGGGTTTTATATCCAATTTATTTTCCAAACTAATTAGGGCCAAATTGTTTGTTAGTTTTTTTTCTAGCTCTTTAATCCTATCTCTCATGTTGAGATTCTTTTTGACCTCTCCTTCTTGAGTTGATTTTGTTTTTCCATTTCTTGTATTCTAGCCTCCATTTTTTGCCACGGAGTCTCCCCTAATATTCTATTCTCTATCTGTGTTTAAATATTGTCTTCTAGCAATCTAAATTTGTTATCAAGCATTGCCTCTAACTTTGTTTGGAGTTTCACTTCTCTTTCTACTCTCCATTTTTCTAATGATTCTATATGTTCATAAACACTCTCTAGGGTGAGTTTGCTAGGCCTCCCTTGAGAGGTTGAGGTTTTGGAATATGTGGTGAAGTGCTCATATTGAAAAGAAAAGAAAATAAGTAAGAGAAGGATTTTATGCCCCTGATTTATGAATGACAAGAAACCATTGTTCAAATTTTAAACCTCCTCTCTGTTCCGTTCAAATTCACTGGAGATATAAAATATATCTCCGATCCAATTCACCGCAGGTTTAAAGTTCTTCGTTCAAATTCTAAAGTTCCCCGTTCAAATTCACATTAACATTCACCTGCGAGTATAAATTTCCGTTCAAATTCATCTTTTAGTATAAACCTCCGTTCAGATTTACCAGAGAGTATGCACAAATATAATTTAGGATTATATGCCACCGAAATGTCGTACTATTATTGACATTATCTATAGAAGAGGTTTCATTTAACTGAAATGTATTTTGCATTAGTTAGGTTTATAACTGCTATTAAACAAAATGACCGAAGGTGGTTCAGTTTAATAGTATAGTTGAGACTTTTTTTTTTTTCAATTTTTTTCTTGGTTGGTGGGTGTCATCATTGATCTAAAATGTGATGTTGTATATGATTCTTGGCAGGCTACAGTATCTGAAATTTGGTTCGTAGAAGAATTTGATGTTCTAGCCCTTGCTTTGAATGGGAGAATCAAATCACGCAAATTTCATTTCAAGTGCTTGGTAACCTAGTTATACAAATTACTCCCATTAGGGTTTAGGCTACAACTAAAAGACTTTTTTTTCATGAAATCTGTTGCTAGTTGAAAGGTCCTTCGGGGGACTAAGTTGTCTTGTTTAGGAAAGTGTCTGGAGTGCCTAGATCCGATTTCGAAATGTCAATTCACACCATGTTTTTTATGTAATTTGGTGTCAACATCGGAGGACTTGTTGAAGGTACATGTATATCTTTTGAAGACGATGTATCGTTATTTGTTTCTATTTCAGTTGCTGTTCTTCAAGTGTGAAATATGTATTGCAGTTTTTAATTTTAGAGTGGATCTAGTTGCTTCCATTTTCAAATAAAATGTTCCATAATCTACTTGGAATTATGTTAGCCTCCATACGATATATAAAAGATTTATAGACATAATTGTAAAGGATAAAGTTTTAATATTCTATTATAAAAGATTGACCTTCACAATCAAAATGTCTCATGAGACATGATTATCTCCAGCATGTTAAGTATCTTATTTTTTTATTACAAATTATATTTGATTTTTTATTATTAATCTGCGTCTTAAATTTTGAAGATTATTACTATCTCTAATATTTAAAAGTGAAATATGATCATTACACATTAATGTTTATTAAATTAAATATTACAATTAGTGTAAATATTGTACTACTCATTCTTCTTCTGGAACTTTCCATGGAAAATAAAAGTTCTAGATATTATGAGTGATAAAGATGCTAGTTAATTGAAACAATTACTATAGCCTTAAAATTTATTTTAATATTAAAAACAAGAAGATACCAATTTTAAGAACTAGGTTATTGGATGGAATTATATTGGTGATTGTATTTAGAAAATATGTGTATTTAGTTAATTTAGTTATTAATGATGTTTATGTTAATTCTTTTTCTTTTTCATGATGATTTTTATGAAGTTTTTTTTTCACAAACTTTTAAAATTTAAAAATGTGTATGTTCAATTTTTTTTACCATCATGTTTAAGATAGAATCTTTCATTTTCCTTGCTTCAACTAATAATAAGAATAATAGTTCATTTAATCTTTATAAGTTTGATATGTCATTTTATAATGTCTTCTCATGGAATTAATACATAATCTATTTTCCTCCCAGTAAAAAAAGTGTACTCATTTTATTTATAAAAATGTGTACTCTTGTACAAGAAGTTTGGTGTTCATCTTATTTTGTTTGTTCATGGCATGAATACATAATTATTGAAAAAGTATGTGAATTTTATTTATAGAAAGGTACTTATGTACAATTATATAGTTAAGTTTGGGATGTTTTTCATAGTTTCATCATGGTTCTCTTAATTGAAAGTGTTATGAGTTGTACATCTCAATGAAATCTATTTATTTTAATAGAATGTCATACCAATTAAGCACTATAATTTCAATTTTTTAACTTAAATCTAGATAGATTAATGCAACATTCACAAATTGGGTATTGTTCCACTTGAATTCCAAAGAGTGTAAATCTAAGAACATGTATTTATAATGGAATATTAAAAGAGGTACAAATTAACTTAAAAAAAAGTTTAACTGCATTTTGAAAAATAATAAGGCTCTAGTTGAAGTTGTGATCTATCCTAGATCTTTATGTTTGACACATGAACATAAATAAAAAAGCAATAGTTATGGTGATTACTAGGCAATGCATGCCTAATCATTCTATTGCAAGAATGCAATGCGTAGACAAGTAAGGAAATATTAGTGGCTTACTCAAACCTTATAATATATTCCTTCCAAAGGTTAGTGTGAATCATTCATCACTATCCTATTGCAAATACAAGTATTGCCTTGATACCTTGAAACTCCTTAGTCAATGATGTAATGTTACTAAACTGCATTCTTTATTTAGTTAGATTTATATTACCCCAATATGTGACCACAGTTTTAACATGATGTAATGCAATCCAATTAAAATATTGTGATTATTTTATTGCTACTAATGATGATGGGTCTTACATTTTGTAATCACACTTCACAGATGTAATAAACCTATAACATAAAGTGTCATGGATGCCATCTTACTACCCATAATATAGAACATGAAATATAGGAAAAACATATGCTCTACTTGTTAGCAGATATAGTATTTTGGAAAAATAAAATTATATCCATTTCTATTGTTAATATCAAGTTAGAATATCAACTTCATGATTTAGAATGTAGTGGGTAGTGGCACAATTCCAAAGGTGATGGATTTCTCCTACAAGGAATATTAGTCATGAATATATGTGCAGTAGTGGCATTATGGTTGCTTAACACTTAAATAATAGTAATATCATATGGTTGGTAGCGTCGAATAGACTAACCTTGAAATAGTAGAAATCATGGAATTAATATTGCTCATTGATTGAGGTTAGATTTTGCCTTGCATAAGATAACTAGTTGAATAACACATGCTTAGCCTTATCAAAAAATAGTGTAACTACTACTAATTTCATAGGTGGGTTGCTCCACACATCCTACTTATTTGTCATATACAATTTTTAAACGCATAGTGCACTTGGATACACATCAACACTTTGCTTTCCCAATTTTCTAGTATTAGGTTCCCAACCCAAGGTTCTCTTAAACAATTATTCAAGAGTTGGTTTGATGTTGAATCCTAACACAAAGTTTAGGGCTCTAAATAACAAGATTAAACAATACCATAATCGAGAAAGAAGATATCAAAATCGATCCTTGTAATTTTGGTATGAACAACCAATGCTACATAATGTGCCACCTCTTGCTTAGGGACCTCTTTCTCTAAAATTTCGTGGTTTAGTTGGAAAGTGTGTTGACTGTGGTAGGCACAAAAGTATGGGAACTCGAAGGATGTATAATTTCCTTGTAACACGAAGTGGGTGTTGTAGATCATTGTATGTTATGTTGTATCGTATTTGTTGTAGCATATAGATCAATTCTTAGAACTATTGCTTAGGAAGAGGGTATAATATGTTAGGAGTTTGCTTCAACTCAAAATTTTACAAGCTCGAAGAAAACCATTAGCGTTTACTTGGGTTAATTACATCCTCCAAAATAAACTAGAGTTTCTTCTTTGTAGAGCTCTAGAAAGAATTCACCCGACTATAGTGTCAATAATTCTTATGAAATGCATCTCCCAATCTCACATAGCTTTTCCATTTCACTATAGGTTGTTAGTCCCATAAACATAGCTTCTCTCTTGTACCAATTAACATGTAAAATATCCAACACACATGTTTAGGAACTCATTGATAGGTTTATTCCTAGTGAAGAAACCAAGAAATTCATCTTGGTAGGTTTAACTCCCTAGTGTCAATCACTCTTATAAAATGCATCACCAATCCTCACATATATTTGTCATTTTACTATAGGTTCTGAGACCCATAGATGTTTATGATTGTTTATTCTTCTCTTTTGTATGAATTAACATGACAAATAAGCAACACAAATGTATAGGAACTCATTGAATGGGTTTATTCCTAGTCAAGAAACCAAGAAATTCATTTAGGCATGGTTAACTCCTAGTTTGTTTGGTGTTTCCATTGTAAAGAGCAAAGAAATATGACAATGTCAATGGTTTCGTTGCACAACGTTTTGTGCCAACAAAAGTTAGTAGGGTTTAGAGAATCATGTAACAAATTTATGCTTATAGAAGACATGATAAAATAATTGAAATTGAAGGGCTTGTGCTATATGCTACCTTGTATCTCCATATTGAGGTTTTCAATGAAAAATGTTAATTCTTCCCTTGGTTATTTTTAGTGATATGATCTATGTTACCAAAATTTAACTGAACAATATTAATGTCAATACAATTCAACCTTTATTTACATTACCTCTATGTTCCACGTCATTAATCGATTCTATATATATATATATATGATTCTTGTTCATTGATAATTTAGAGAGAATGCAATTGAGTATTCTTTTCTTGTTTTCTGTTTTGGAATTTACCTCAAGGTGGTGATAAACCTCGGGCATTTTTTTATGAGAATTTATCATTCCTTCTTTTAACATAGTTACCAACTTAACGAGAACTCTGCATTTTTTTCGGTTTTTTGAGGGTCCAATTTTTTCCCCGTTTTTAAAAATGGTGCTATCGGTAGCACCCCCCCTCCTTTTTAGGTGGTTTTTCGATATTTTAAATTTTTCGATCCACAATGTTTCCACATTATTTTTTTAAATACTTATTTTTCATCTATTTTCAAAATTTTCAATTTTTTTTTTTTTTTCAACGGTGTTTTTATTCATTTTTTCATGCTTATTTTAATCTTAAAAATATTTTTTACCATTTACTTTTTTTAAGTTACGATTTTCAATATAATTGTGTTCTTAATTAATTTAGTGTTCCATACTTTTTAAATATAATGGAAAACATCATTTTTAACACATTATTTACCTTTACTTCAATACATAGAAAAAAATTGTAGTTAAATAACACTATATTTGAATATTTAGCAAAACAATACACATTTTATAGCCATCTATAATTAAAAAAAACTATACATTTTGGTACCTATTCATTAAAATAACATGTCAAATAAAGCATTTTTATGGACATAATTGAACAAAAAAATTTAAAATATTGTTCAATTTATATATTTGAAGTAAAAAATGACAACATTTAATAAAAATTTCCAATGTATAGTGATTCACATATAAATAAAATTAAAAAGAAATCAATAAAAAGATTAAGCACAAAACAACAATAGATACATTTTTATTCTTATTTTAAAATCTGAAATTCAAAACATTACAGTTATAGCTCATAAAAAAATTGTAAAATTGAGCATCGTCTTCAAGGGCATCTTAAAACTAATCGACAATATCATATGTTTCAAATTCATCATTCTCAACAAACACATTATCATCTTCTTCGACGCCATTTTGTGTTTCCATTGTGTCATTTTGTTCTTTCATTGTCTCTTTGATATCCACAAGTTCTCCAAAGTGATCATTTCCAATCATTCCTCCTAATGGTACTTGAGGTTCTTTTGACATTTTTTCCACCTTTGATTCACTAAAATCTCCTTTCCTCAAGCCAACTTGCATTTCCCCTGGAAGAGCATTAATTCTTTGTTGAATAAAACTGCATTGCATTGAGTCACTTTCAATGGCTATGCAATTCCTTCATTTCTGTAAGCAACACGCTAATGTTGTACCTAATCATCAAATACAAAATAAATAATGACGTTAGATACTGTAAAAATACATAAATTAAAAATAATATAAGATTGAAATATGATTTCATAAATATTAGATCATAATTCTTATCTGAACCTCAAAACAAATCCAAAACTCAATCTCCTTCATTTGAAAATGTATTTATAATATAAGTAATTAATGCTTGTGATTTTTGATAAATGTTAATCATCTCTCCTTTCAAATCTTTTTCGTCATATGTTAGCCTTTCTAACCACAACATTGTATATCAATATACTACTAGGAGTCTCTCCATCATTTGCATTGACAATAATAGAATTATAAGAATCATCTTTTGTCCAGGTTGCAAGATGTATACTCTCAAAATCACGTTTAAATGATTCTCTATTGGAGCTCTAAATATTAGGCTTGTGCATGTAACATAAATAAGTGAAAATCAATTAACTTGTGAATTAATAAAATTGTTTTATAATTTAATTGCTGAACATACACTTTCAATATCTTACCAAATAAACTACATCATCGTCTTTTCTTTCCCCTTGAAGCTTGATTGTACTAATCCCTCTTGTGTTTCTGAATGAAATACTAGAAATCTTCAAAATGGTGATGTTGTAACTTCCGTAAATCTCATAACCACTTTATTGAAAGCTTGGTAAGTATAAGGCTCAGTATCATATCCAATGTTTTGGATATTATAACCATGAGGGATATCCACAATAACTAGGGAGTATTCTTTTTAGGAACAATATTTGCAATTTTTTCACAATCACATAATATCACTTTATATTAAATAGTGTCAATCCCATTCCAAATGTAGTGATCCAGGGTGTCATCAAGTTGAACATTTTGAACACATCTCATTTTTTCTCTTTCAAACTTGGCATCTTTAATGAAACGAACAAACATATAATTATATATCTATAAATATTAAAATAAAAATAAATTGACTTATAAATGAATAATATGAATGTAATAAATCAACATACATTTTTGAATGCAACAAAAAATTGTGTCAATACTGTTGTAGAGCTTGTTGTAGAGCTTGAATATGGATAGTTGAGTTTAACATCATCCCAACTTTCTCCATTCAACATCTTGATCATTTCCTCTTGTATTCTCATATACACCTTGTGACTAAATAAATAAAAAATAATGTTATAATGATATATATAGAAAAATACTTAGAACATTGATATGTTAAACTAAAAAAAATAATTTTCTTGTCCTAACATAAATAAAATTAACTCAACAAACCTACTTTTTAAATTCATCACACATTTCTTCCATTAACAATTCTCCCTACCTAACACATGATAATATAGTTATGATAAGTTTATCATCCTTCACTCCTTGTATTGATCTCCATGGTGTTATAGTCATATCATCTGAAAGATTTTTTATGTCAAGACTTTTCTTACTTGTGCCATATATCAATGGTTTAGCCTTCTTAACTCTCTGACTTTTTATATTAATATTTTTCCATAGGGTGAAGATATCATCTATCAAATCCCATACTTTTCCAATTCTAAATCCCAATTGAAAATAGCTATCCACAACTCTAATTATATCACTTCCTCTGCGATTTTTTTTTTATTTTGTATTTTCATTATCAAGTAAGAATCTTATTTCCATACATTATTGCTTTTGAAACTTGACATCAAGATTTGATCTTTCCCCGCGACATATTTTAAAAAACTCATTATGGATAAATCTCACCCTTTGAATGAAAGTCATGGATATTCTGTACTCATTGTCCGTGTTATTATCCCATGTCAATAAATTTTCTTCTGAATCTGTTAAACCGGCATAAGTTATGCATTTGACTGTCTCAAAAAGAGGATTATTGGAATATTCTTGCATCAATTCTCTTCTAGCCTCTACAGAATGATTTCCTCCAATCACATAATAATTGTAGTCAAAACATTTTGATCTATCATATTCTTCCCTTGTAGGAACTTCCATTGGGTCAACAAGAACTAGGTAGTCAACCACGTGTGCATATGGATTGTACCTAATCAATGCTTTCCAATTGTGAATATGCAAGTGATGCAATTTACTAAATTAATATTTTTCTTTCCCTTCTGTGGGTTTATAAAGTTGTTTCACATTCCACTGAAATGTGTGGCCATCATCAACTAAGTGTGTCATCCTCACTCTATTTCGAATGACATTTTGTGTTGTTTTCATAATACCATCCTCTAGATCAACACCTGGTGTTATTATTTCTCTACTACCCTTAGGACTTTCACTATAATACTCTGAGCTAACAATGGCTTCTTGAACATCATCAACAATTTTTTTCTTCTTCTTATGATTTAAATGTGTTTCATCTAAATCAACGATTTCTTCATAATCAATAGGAATGGACTCATCATCAACCATCGTTCTTTTGCGTTTATCATGTTTATTCCTTTTACGAGGATTGATAACCTCATTAAGATTAATCTCAACAAAATATTCATTTGGAGTTTCTTCATTTTCAAATGTAACCC
The DNA here is from genome assembly GCA_032191745.1 of Picea mariana. Classification (NCBI taxonomy): domain Eukaryota; kingdom Viridiplantae; phylum Streptophyta; class Pinopsida; order Pinales; family Pinaceae; genus Picea; species Picea mariana. Next base: position 19,463 of record JASDQU010436298.1, on the reverse strand, counting down.
TTTTAGGATTTCTAGAATGGGAATTTTTCTTTCTTCTTGCATGTTCTTATCTGTCTACTCTTGTAGGTTCAACCTCTGTTAATTTATGTTTATTTTTCCTTCCTTCTTGTGTATTTTCAATATGAAATGACATCCATGATATTATTCTCTATAGAGTAAATCCCCACTAACATATGTGAAATTCGTTCAACAAAATCCTATAAAAATAAAATATAACATTTTCATGTTAAATAGAATTAAAACATTACCATTATACTAAAGATAATAAACGACACAAAAATAAAAATAAAAAACTTACATTTCCTTTCTCAATGTCATCAACGATGGATGCACATAATTTTAATAAACATTCATTCTTGTTATAATTTCTCAATTTGAAACAATATCTAAACTTGATATAGGTTCTTCCTTGTTTGACAAGTGCATAAACAATATATGTAGCTTGCACCAAACATATATCTCGTAACAAGCCAAGTGTCTGATAATTTCCTTGCACATGTTCTAATTTGGCACAATACAAATATATATGATCTTCATTGTTTCCTTTCTTGTCTTAAACAAACCAAGATTATTCCAGTTTGTTTTCACCTTCCACATATTTCCACTCTCTAACATTCTTCATTGCCCTAGATAAATTAGGTGTTATGCTATCATTTTGTTGCCTAACATTCATGGAGGTTCCAGTTGCAATTTTGGATGCCATTATTGCAGGTCGTGATCCATATATATTCATAGATAATATTTTTCCTGCCATTTTCCCTATAAGATAAAAAAAAATTAGGCCTTTTACATTATAACAAACTAAAAAAAAACATTGAATATAAGAACTAATTTTTAAAAAAATAAAAATTGTTTGACCCATATTTAATTTTTTTTGACCCATGGAGTTATTAGGCTTATGTCGAGACCGTGCCTTGGCCGTGGGGGGTTGGGGCGATGCCACTATTGAATTTTAATGATTGCTAGGCTCAAGCATGAAGTTTATTTTATTTAGCATGTATTTGAACCATAAATAAATGCAACAACACCATACACACATGTTGCAATAACCAAGATCACAAGAAGAATAACCATGCACAAGAACACAAGGTATCATGGGAAAACCCTTCTCAAACAAGGGAAAAACCCAACAATCCTTTGCTATATTCTCAAGAGAAGATCCCCCAAACCATAAACCCTAGATGCACACAAGAGGGTGCTCTACAACCTTGAAACTAGCACCCAAGAGAGGTGTGCACTTCAGTCGTACAAGTAGGTATGAAATTTTCAAAATGACAAGTGAGAGTGTGTAATCCTCAATGGGGATTCACCTCTATTTATACAAGAATATACACAACAATAGGTGTGTCTCTTGGCACAATAGGGACGACCTCAATAACTCAGTAATATAATTAATCATTACATAAATATTAATTATCTTAGACATATGGTGGGGTCGACTTGTACCCTTTACATCACAAATTAGGGTTACAAGTAAATCTCACTCTTAGACAATATAGCAAGGATCTCACACGTCCACTAGTGCTCAGCCATTGGGGAAACATCCACCTGTGCTCAGCCAGAGGGATGTCCTACTCAACAGATCTCTCAACTAGGTCCACAGGAGAACCATCTGGAGTACCATCTCAAGCCGACTCAACTGAGTCCACATGAGTAAAAGGAAAGAGACCATCTCAAGCTGACTCAACTCAGTCTAGAGGAGTACAAAGTAAGAGACCTCATGTCATCACAACTTAGTCTAGATTCTGACGCACACCCATCACATGGGCACACTCAACACTTGGGATTCCTCACACAGATGTCTCAACTCAGTCCAAAGGAGAACGATATGGAGGATGTCTCATGAAGCTTCAATCAACAACACTCCCTCTCAGCTATGGAGAGATTCTCCACTAGGCCAAGTCTCTCACGGAAGTAATAGAACTTCGTCTTGGCAAGCGGTTTGGTGAAGACATCTGCAACCTGCTCATGTGTAGAAAAGTATTGCACATGTACTTTTTTCCTCTACACCATATCTCTGATATAATGGTATTTGATCTCAATGTGTTTCGATTTATCGTGAAACACATGATTCTATGAGAGCTTCACACAACTCTGGTTATCGCAATGGATAATAGTGGAATCCATCTCATGACCATATAAATCTGCAAGGAGCTTGCGAAGCCATAGTGCTTCGCAGACTGCCACACATAATGTTATGTACTCTGCTTCTGCGGTACTCAAATCCAAAGAGATTTGTTTCCTACTGCACTAGGAAACCATAGCAGATCCCAAGGTAAAACAACAACCAAATGTGCTCTTCCAGTCCACTGTGCTCCCTACCCAATCTGCATTGGCATATCCCTGCAATCTCATGTCTACACCAGAGGCATATCTCAGGTCATATCCAATTGTGCCTCATAGATATCTCAACACATGCTTCGTTGCTATCCAGTGAGTCTGTCTCGACTGACTCATAAACTAACTAAGGACATTCACTGCATAGAATATATTAGGTTTGGTGTTAACCATATACATCAATGATCCAATAATATATCGGTAAAGATGTGCATCAATCTCACTTACATCAGTAGAAGCCTCGTTCATTTTCTTCAGATCCATCACCATCGGTGTAGGCATGCATTTGCATTCTTCCATACATAATTTCTTCAATATCTCCACTGTATATTTTCCTTGACTCGGGAAGATCTCATCAGTCCTCTTCCATACTTCTAGTCCCAAGAAGTAGTGCATCATACCCAGGTCCTTTATCTTAAATTCAGAAGTCAATGCACGCTTGCATTCAACAATAAGACTTTCTGAACATGTGAGGAATAAATCATCAACATACAGGACCAAAAGCAGGCACTCGTCACCAACAATACGATAATATAGGCTTGGATCAACAACACTCTTGTTGAAGCCCAACCTCATCAGGAATCCATCCATCTTCTCATACCAAGCATGAGGTGCCTATTTTAATCCATACAGGGCTTTCTTCAACCTACACACATGAGACTTCTGCTCATGTATCACGAATCCTTCTAGCTGCTCGATGTAAACTTATTCCTCAATCTAACCATTGAGAAAGGATTTCTTTACATCCTTCTGATGTAGTCTCCAACCCATAG
>JASDQU010436297.1:60759-75850 GCA_032191745.1 Picea mariana | reverse complement strand
TCTATCCTCAAAACTTGTCCAATTTACATATTACTTAGATGAGTATTCTTAGCATGCATCTTGGTAGCCATACAAGTACTCATAAAAAAATCCCAACCCAACCTTGCAACATATGAGGGCCTACCCCATACTATGTGAACCAAGTTAATCATGGAATATACTCACCACTTAGTCTCAATTTGGTGCCTTTAATTGTTCCTAACCAAGGTTATCATATAGTGTGTCCCCCTTTTAATGAAGTAAACGTGCAACCACCTAATTCATGTAAGAATTGTGGTGAACACATGCCCTACATGTGACAACTTGAAGAAATAATCCTTAGAGAATTTGTAGACCTTAAAGACTCTCTTAGGAAACCTTTCCCTCCTCAATATGTTTACCAATTTGAACCTCTAGATTTATCATAAATCCCCTCTCCTTTGGACCCTTACATACTTCCACCCATGGACTATGAGGAATGTGAGGTACCCACTTTTGAGACAAGTACTCATACAACTACTCACAAAATACCTACGTATTGACCCTTACCCTAGTTTAGACAAGATGAAAAAATATCAAAAGTGTAACACTCACAACACAAATGAATGTTGTGCCCTTTAAAAAATTCACTATTCTTCTAAGTAAGGATTACAATCTCCCCCAGTCCAAGCTTCTACCTCCCAAAGATGCACCACATTTAGACAAGCTATCACAACTCAAATCGACACGTCCTCCTCAACCTACTAAATACCATATCGTCTCCTCAACTTGAGGCTACATAGAAAGTATTCAAAACTCTTCCCCTATTACAAACGTCAGGTAACATTCCTCTAGGTTATCCTAAGCCTCCCTCTTACCTCATAGGTTCCTCTGTTATGACCCAAGGGGAGCATATATGGGGCTAAAAGTACATGATATGACCCCAAGGGGGGGAATATATGGGCCTAAATGCACATGTAATGTGTGTGTGTGTGTGTGTGTATAATAAGGTCAGCCTAATGGTAAAGGGGCCTCATGTGCAAGTGTGAATAGGTATATATAGATATCATGTATTCATTATTCTGACATGTGAATTGTTATGTATAAAGGTATTTGGTTATTTGGAGGGGGTTCCCCTATTATTTAAGGATTTATTGTGTAACTTATCTATCTTGGAGTTGTGTTCCATGCTCACATTCTTTACATGGTGTGTACTTCTGTTATTTTATGATATTATGAGAATTTGGATTATTGCATTTGGTATTAGAGAACCGATCCTAGGGTTTTGCTTCCTCAATACAATCATTTTGGAATTTTCTCTATAAATTTTTCTTGGAGTCACTTAAGAAGGCTAAAACTAGAGGATATTGAGAACACTTATCATAGTACCTTTGGTACAAATTTCATCTTCTGGGTCCTTGTACTTTTGGAGATACACTTTGTGCAAGATAGGGTTTTTGACTAGTCTTGTAACTAGTCTCAAACATGTGTTCGGTAAAAAAGTCATAACTTTGACATAGAATATCCAAATTAATTGAGAAATTTTTTATTGGAACAAGTACAATCATTATTATTTATGGTACAATTTTCAAAATAATATATCAAATATTGTGCACGTGGAAATCTGTACAAGGTTTCTCTCTTCGAAAGGCCAAAAATAAGCAAGGTGTGGGAAAGTTACCATAACTTTCATTTGACACATCCAATTTTGGTTAGACCTATGGCATTGTAGAGAATACATTTCATAGTACTATAGGTCACAATTTCAGACTCAGAAGGGTTGAAATTTCATAGATACATCAAAAGGAAAGTCGACTAGGAGGACAGATTCCAAATATGGGTTTTCAAAGGTATTTTCACTTAAAACTATCATAACTTTTGATTGGAATGTCCAATTGAGCTGATTAAAAATACATTGGAAAGAAGAAACCTATAAAATTATATGGGAACAAGGATTATAACTATTTGAGATCATTATCTTTAATATATTGAGGTTGTAATTTGAGGATTATAGTTAGACCTCAATTAAGAATCAATGACAGTACCTAACTTTAGTTGAGATGAAGATAAAGATGAAATAAGTCCTGGGGAATGGATCAGAATGATAAGGAAAAATAGAAAGACTCCTTATTTGGTAGGTATTTATTTGAATGGTGAAGTTGGTAATTGGTGGTATAGACTTGATGAAGTTACTAGATGAAGTGCCACATGGGAAGCATTTGAAGAATTATTCTCAAACAAATGGATCAAGGACTAAAAAATGGAGGAAATGTATATAATTCAAGATGAGTTAAAAGAATCAAAGGAAGACATCAAGAAGAAAAATGATGATTTTTCCAAGATTAAATCCCTTAATGAATCACTCATTAAGGAGGTTAAGAACTTAAATCAAGAAAATAATAGTAAATCAAAGTGGGAAAATGATGAGTCAAGGGAAGATTTGAAAAAGAAAGATGAAGAGATATATGTAGATTATGAAACCATAATAAAAAACTATTGGATGAGGTCAAGAGATTGAAATAAGAAAATAAGAATTTCCAAAATCAAGGATAAAGAAGGATCTTGGATGAAGAATCTACCAAAAGACTTGAAGAGGAAATTTTCAAGAAGGTTGAAGAATCCCTAAATATTGATGAGGTAAAATTAGAAATGCAATCCAAAATTGAAGAAGGATGCTAAAATTTGATAAATGGGGTGACACTGCAGCTTCAAAAGGAGAAAGAAGACAAAATTCAAGAAGGTCACCATAATATACTTGAAGAAGTTGAAATCCATCCAGAGGATGTAAATGCCAAATATTATGGTATTATCTCCAAGGATATAGTAATAAAAGACCAAGCAAAGATGATCAAGGGTGCCATTGTCTCTGAAAATAAGATAGATGGAATGGGTATGTAGAATGAATAAAAATCATCAAATCTCAAAACATATCGACACCCTCATTATCAGGAAAGATTTCAAGGAAGAAAAGAAGATCAATATTGACATTATCAAGGAAGAAGATGGAATAATCATCAATATTCATGGAATATGGCATGAAAAAACCACTCTTCAACAAGATATTATCATAGAACTACATCTACTAGAAATTGGAGAATCTTCAACAACGATACATGGAATCAAGAGAAATAAAAATATGCAACAAATAGCCACCAAGGATTATGACTGAAAATAGTTGATTTTGGATGGATGGATCATCATCAATGAAAAGAAGAATGCAAGAACATATGAAAATCATATTACCTGGTTTCATCACATGTGAAGCCTTTAATTGCAAAGCTTTGAGGACAACCATTTTTGAAGGAGGGTACTATGTTATGACCCAAGGGGAGCATATATGTGGCTAAATGTATATGATATGACTCCAAGGGGGGGTCATATATGGGAATAAATGCACATGTAATGTGTAAATATATATGAAATAAGGTCATCCTAATGGTAAAGGGGCCTCATGTGCAAGTGTGAATAGGTATATATAGAGGTAATGTATTCATTATTGTGACATGTGAATTGTGATGTATAGATGTATTTGGTTATTTGGAGGGGTTCCCTATTCTTTAAGGAGTTTTTTTTCATCTTGTCTATCTTGGATTTGTTCTCCACGATCACATTTTGTACATGGTGTGTACTTATGTTATTTTATGATATTATGAGAATTTGGATCATTACATCCTCCAACATGACTTTTCGATATTTAGAGTTTGAGACTTCTCTAGGACACCTTAGACATAATGAGTGGTCGACTCCCTTAGTTTCTTTGTTGTCTTCTCACTCTCCTCTTGTCCATCTTCACTTAAAAGGTATGCACATTCTCTGAGGTTGTTCTATATCACTTTATAGTTTCCTCCTTTCTTGTTCACACCTCTCTTAACCTATTATTGAGGGGGATGGATTCACAATGCTCAATAGTAGGGATTAAACCCAAGGATGATGCCTAATTAGAGTCCTTATTGTTTGGTATGGAATAATACTTTAGGTTCATTGTTCAACAACCATTCAATTGGATTTAAAAATTGTTTGATTTTGTTCTTTCCCCTCTTTTTAAAGCTTTATAATTTTATAGTTATCTATTATAGAAAATAAGTAACTAAGGATTTTGGAGAAATCTGTTTTGAGGATAACCTATGGAAATAKTTAATGAAAACTATCTAAGGCTTTATATTCCTGAAGAAATAACTCCACTAAGAACATATTATGCAWCAAATATTTTCCCGAAAAAAATAAACTAATTAACAATAGAAAGGAATAAAATTATAATGGCGTGACAASTAGAAGTAAATACACAATRTGCCAGAYGATAGAAAAAAGAAGATTAAATAATGAAGCAAATAATCATTCACTAAAAGTATCTAGCAATTCATTCAACCAAATAAGATAACTTAATAGTATTGAGATTCTTACTAAGATTCCCATAACATTTAATTAGTTGTAGAATAATCCACGATGATGAATACATACACATAAATTCAGTGAAAAATTCCCTGGCTTGTTAATATATTATGAATTAAGCTTCAAAATAGTTCTCAACTACAATAATCTAGAATCATTTCTACAATCCATCATGGGGGTTTCACCTTGTTCACCAATATCTTATCATATTCATTCATAAAGGAGGTTTTTAAATTGTGAAAAATAAAGTCAATATATTGTAGGTATTGGGGGGGATCTGGGGTCTCAAGGGGTTTATAGGTATTGGGGGATATAAAAAGGGTTATCTAGTAAAGATAGGGGTTTATTTTATTGGAAAGATGTATTGGGATGGGGGTTCAACAAAAGGATTTAGAGAGATATTTATCAATATCTAGTGAAATTAAGGGTATTATTTAATATCCAACGAACAACGGAGTTCTATCATAGGTTCATTAAGTGAATATCCCATGCAATCCATCAACCTCTTTTTTCTTTGGTTGATCAATCTATTTATTGAACTTTTAAAACTAAAACTAGTAAATTCCACTTAAGAAAAAAATGAAATATCTAAAACAAAATTTGCATGCTAAGATGACTCTTGTGGATTGGGTGACTCGAAAGTTGCATGTTTAACATCATAGGAAGCCCATTGTGAAAATAAATATTCACACTTATGCATGTAATGCAACCTATGTTGTTCCATAAAAAAATTGAGGGTTTCCTTCATTTCTATGAAATGTTGCATGTACTTCTCTATTCTTAGAATTAACTGCTCTAGTCTATCGGTTGTCTTGAATTTAGTGATTAAAAAATTCTGTAAGTGATCATGTTCTACCACAATGATTATTTTGATGTCTTCCTCATGTTTCTGGGAAATTTTCTAGAACTCATACGTTCCTCAAACCCCCAAAAATCCTTTGGTGACCCAAAAATTTTCAATTGGAGATTGGTCATAGCTCTATTAATATTTTCCCAAGATTTGAGGAAAGATGACCATTTTTCCTCCATTTTCATCCTTGTCTCCAAAGATAAATTCACCTATTACTTAGAAACTACATGAATCCTCGCTATATTATCATTAGTCAGAATTCAGATGCCATTGTCTTCCTCACCTCGAGATTTCTGGATTTATTTGATGTATTCGATCTGGTCTATGAACCTGGCTCCTTTTTTCACTCCATTTGAGAATTTCTTTATGTAATATAGAAAACGATAATGTCTCTTCTTGGTATTCAACAATTTTTTTTCAGAAATGTATCCTCTCACTCTCTTATACTTTTTGTGTTCTTCTAAAATATCCTCCTTCAAAATTGATACACATTATGTGGTATGTTTATAATAGTGTACCTGATGTCTGAGAGATTCTAATTCTTTCACATTTCCTCGACTTCCTTGTCCTTCGCTTCAGCCTTTTCTATGGTAGCATGTGAGATGGCCACTCCTACACCTATTAGTTCACTTAACTTGGCCTTTTTGGAATCAAACAAGGTTTCTTCAGATGCTACACAACATAACACTATCTACGGTAATGTTCCACTTCCTTAGTGTCCTCCTTACAATGGATTTTATTTTTCATTCATAGGCAATAGACTCTATGTCGACAGCCTCATCTAATGGTTCTATAATTGGTTGATCACCCTAGGATAAAATGTTTTCTAAGCTACCTATGGTATGAAAATGTTCCATAGTAGGTGCTTTTCCTTTGTTTTCTACTTCAACTTTCTTTTCCACTGGTTTTTACCTGTTATCTACCACCTAGTCTTTGCTTGATATGTCATCTTGTACTGATGTTGATGGACCCGTCTGTAATTTATCCTCACTTAGTCCCTGAGTTGTGGAAGGTGCAGTAGTGTCCTTGGATGGGGTTTGAATAGGAATTTGTGTTTCACCAGCTGCTTCAGATGTAGTTTCATGTTTCTTCTCAAGGTTGGGGTTGTGTCAACCTCTTCAAAGTTCTCAACAATCTGAATTTTAATGAGATTTTCAGTTGGTTCCCCTGTGGGTTCTTGGGATGCTTCTCCAATCGGATCCTGATATGCTCCTTTAATGATTAAATATCGATATGCATCTCCAATCATTGGTTCAACTTAATTCTCTATGGGAGTCTTATTCTTAACCACCTCCTCATCTTCCTCTTATGTTAAATAAATTATGTCTTGAGAAGGGACATAAGTAGAATGAGAATCTGTCGAATACTCATTATGATTATCAGTGGGATGTTGTGATTTATCCAGTTCCTTTTCTCTCTTTTCTTCTTCCTACCTCTTCAACAATTCTCGTGCTTTCTTTTCTTCTTCCTACCTCTTCAACAATTCTCATGCTTTCTTTTCTTCTTTCCGCCTCTTGAATAATTCTTGTGTTTCTCTGTAATATTTTTCCAATTCTTGCTTTCTTTTCAACTCACACTCTTTCTTTCATTATTATTCCAATGCCTTTATTATTTGTTCCACCTATGCTTCTCTTCTTTTTTGATCGAGCTCTTATTGAGCAGTCTCTTATTCATGCATTTTCCACAACTCTTCTTTCGTCTTGCATTGAAGATCTTATTCACGAAGTGCCTTGTTATGTTCTTCTTGGATGGCTTGTTGTTATACTTCTTCCTTCAATTGGATCTCTTCATCTCTTATATCCTCTTCTTCCTCCCTCTTAGTAGTAAATCCCTAGGTTAAAACCTCCATCTATTGATCTAGAGATAGGGTTTTAAAAATGGTGAGACTAGGGGTAGCTTTCCTCTCCAAAACTTCGGCCCAGTTTTGCACATCCTCTGTAAACTCTTCTTCCAACCATTTTTCATGAGAATATGGACAATTGTAAGAGACTTTGTTAGTATTTTTTGACACCAAACCTTTGAGGTCATGTCTTCTAAATATTCCAAGGTCAAACCTATATTCCAAACGACTCAATCCCTCTTACTTGGCTTGTGGAGTGTCTTTGAAAAAGTAGTACCCAATATTGAAGCCATAAGGAATGAAATCCCTCTTATTATACTTGATTAGAGAAGCATTAAAATATTGAGAAATATTCTGACAAAAAATTTCCCCAAGAACAATATTATTAGGGATATATGCGAGAAAAAGATGAGGGGGACCAATTTCTCCAAAAATATTGATATATGTGTCTTTTTCTTCGATGTACTAGTTGCCAATATGTGAGAATTTTGTTAGCTTTCTTTGATAATATCAAACATTCTTGGTGAAAAATAATTGTGTACAACTGTGCCAAGAACAAGTCACATATCATGACATAAGGCTTCTTGTATATGTTTTACTACAACATGCACAATTAAATGTGAACCTGGGCCTATGAAACATGCCAACTTAGATTCATCTCTGCAAAAACATTTCGGTCACACATGACATCCAGTAAGTAAGAAGCCATGTAGAATGAGGGAACCTCACCTGGCTTAGGGTTTTGAGCTTTCTCAATTCTAGTATTGAGTTGCCTCGCTATAATATCTCCCCAATTAAACATCTTAATAGTAGTGGCCACTGTATAATCCAACAACACCCATGCCTTGGTAAAATGTGAGCAATCCTTTTTCCCATACAATTGGCAGATCATGATCATGATACATGTAAGGATCCCACAAACCTGTCACTTTATACCACCATAAGGACTGGTTGAGGTATTTCTTGTCCTCCTTCCACCAACTCGATAGGATTTGGCTTACATGATGATGTCTGTGAAACACTGTTACAAAATTAGTGTTGAGTAACACCTCAAGATCTAACAACATGTAGTATTTACTGATCTCTAGAGGAAGAAAAGCCCCTACACACTTTCCTTTCTCATCATTGATTACAAAATTCTTGCTATTAGAATGGATGATGATCCCTTCCAATACCTCTATACAACGAAAAAATGTGGTTCTCCCTGCAGCCGTATGCAACCGAGAATGAAAAATATTGGAGAAAACCCTATCATCCATCACTCTGATAGTGGGTTCACTATGTAGTGTAGAATTAGGGTAGTATTCGTCCTTGAATTTAATAAATAATTTGTTCCAGGAAATCAAGGGAATTTTCATTCCAGTGATTGGCTTAGTGTCCTTGTATAATGATGGTTGCACAAACACTTTCTTCAAAGGTAGCTTGATTATTATATTCACGCCCCTTGTTGGTTCCATTTATTCTATTGGTAGAGGAATGGATGCCTCCCCTATCTCTTTTCCTTTTCTCTTTGGAATTTTTGGAGATTGTCGGGTATAGGATCTTGTAACATACCCATCCTCCCACAGGTCGGGCTATGCCATGTAATCTAGCTGCAACACACCCAATCACCAACAGGCGGGACATGCTACAGTCCCAAGACTCAGTTCTTTGAACTTATCTTGAATTCAAAGTACTTATAATTAATGTTAGAGGCATGAAAATCACATGCATAAGACAAGATCCATGCTACAACATAAAGAAGTAAACAACGTGCCATGCACAACAAATAACCAACAAACAGGCACATTAAAATACATATCTCAGAGATAATTAAATACACAACATCATAACATTATACATAAAACACATAGAGCACTTATATTTTAAGTAAACATTTATCAACTGGATGCAGACCAAGGACGTTCCTCCCAACCATAGACATTGTTGTTCATTTAATCTCAACAACAGGTCACCCCCAAGCCAGGGCTATGAATCCACAAGGACGGGTCCTAGGCAAAATCTAAAAACACACAACAATTGGATAACTAGCTCTCAGGTTTCCCAACCTTACAATAAATCCAAATTTCCATCTCTCTTTCCCCCTTAGATTGCAAAACCCAAAGAAATGAACACCTTTCTCTTCCATGTAGTCCCTCAGACTGTCCCACTTCTCTCCAGGGCTCCAATGCTACTGGTAAGGAAATATCCGTACTGAAAACTCCAAGGATTCTCAACTATGGACATTTCTATCCAAATTTCCATCAATCTCATGCACACGAGAATCCATTCTCTCCTGGAATAATCAGTAAATTGTATTACAACCATTTAGAAATAGCTCTCCTCTTCCAACCATTTCTTTCCATGCTCATCCCAAGAGCACATGAAATAGCTAGAGTGAGTAAGGAAAAAGGAAGGAGAAGACGAACAAAAGAAGAACCAGGGAGAAGAAGACCCAAAACATCCCCCAAGGGATGTTTATATATTTACATGAAGTTAAGAGACACATGGCCTCCCTCCCAAGAAGCTCATGTAACTCATTTTCTCCATAAAATTAATTATGGGTAAATAAAATAATAATAAAAAGACTTAGCCCCTCAAGCCCCCTCTCTCATGGAATCATAGCTCCCTATCTCTTTTGTCATTTTCTGTCTTGCATTCAATGATGTATTTTATTAATGTATATGAAGTATTACATTTCCTAGGCACTCTAGCTCCTCTTCAACTTTAATGGCTCACCAACCTAAGTCATAATTACATAATACATTATAGTTCATAAGGGTTAAAACTAGGGTGTTACATCCCTCTGCCCTTATTTTGGCACTGTCCTCAGTGCACAACACCATTCCAATGTTATTAAAATTACAAATCTAGGCTCTTTGGTCTTAATCCACACATGAAATCCAACCAATTCTTATATACATAGGCACTCTGGCCTAACATTAAACATGTATCCATGGGAATTCCGACCCAAAACATGTATAATGACCTTCCAAATTTATAATTCTGGCAACAGTTCCAACCAACAAGCTATCCTTCCCTCTCAGCCTTGCACAACCCAAAGAAGCGAAACCCTTTCTCTTCCATGTAGTCCCTTAGGTTTTTCCACTTCTCTCTAGGGTTCCAATGCACTCGACCAGGAAGTTTCAGAGTTGCGGCTTCCAAAACTTCAGCTTCAACAAGTCCATTGGATTTTCTTCATTCCATGCCTTTGTCATTCAATTGCTCCAACATCAACTTCTTCTTTTCCCTCATAGTCTGGTACTTTTCTAGATCCTCAACATTCATCATTTTCCTACAACATTTCAAATCATCGAGCATGTCAATTAATAATTTGTGCATAATTTTGTTTTCATAATCTAAGAGTAAATTTTCATAATCTAGTACAATACTTATCTATGTGGTTCGTGGATATGCATCCATATGGCTGTCTCGTTAACTTGGATCACTGTTTTCCTTGACATACCCATTATGTGCATACTTCCAATCAATAGTTTACAAGAACGATCAAAGTGTCCTCTTCCTTGTGGTCACTCACTTTCCAGGCCCAGGCTCAGGCATCCCCTTCTCTACTATAGGGTCCCTCAGGCGATCCATCTTTCCTGGCCAAGGATTTCTTGCACAAGAATATTTATAGGAACACAAGGTTCTCATGTACCAACAATAGCCCTTTCCATGTTTTCTAGATTGCATATCCAACATCTCATTTTAATTATACACATACAGTCATCATGAGATATCATTATAATGATTTCAATCATAAATGTCAAATCTATTTTATACAGGAAAACAAAATTTTCCAAGCATGAGATTTCTACTCATAATGTTTGACTCCGCAACTGTAGATACCAGTCTTCCTTATGGGCTTACATCCTTGCCATATTCAAGACCATCCTACCTTCAATTTTATCGATTTACATTCAGTCAAAACAATTTGTCAGCAATTTATTAAATTATAATTCCCAAAATTGTTTTATATAGTAAAAATAAAATTTCCAGACATGAGCTTCTACTCATAATAATTTGTCTCTTGCAACAATAAGTGTTGAGACCCGAAATTGACATCCCCATTACCCTATTATACTCTTCATCTATACCTTTTTGGCCTACCTAAAGCTTGGGTGAATGACAAGAACGCTACCATTAGCCAGTGATAAGGTCATAAGGTAAAGTATGGTTAATTCATGCATTTTGTGGTTTATTGAAGTTAAGGAATTAAATATTTCATGTACTAATGCTTCAATTTACCATGTATAATCTTTGACCTCTAGATATCCAGCCTTCCTGTACCATCTCAGTTATCCGGTACTTGTGCACCAAGACTGCCACTATCCGAATCCGGTACCAAACGCATCCAGTACTAAAATCTTGTCTGTTGCGATCTGGTACCAACGGCCGTAGACTGTCATGATACGGTACCACCATTTGCGCACTGTTGTGATCCGGTACCATCTACCTGTCATGATCTAGTACCAATATAGAGAACCGGATGTACCAAGTTTAGCTCCAGATCGCCCAAGACAAATGGTGGATGTTTATTTGCTTTAGCAAGGCGATGTTAGAATAGACTTGTTGATTGCCTCATCCTCATGCACTTCGTGTCATGAGGATGAAGCTAAACTATGTAACCAAATAATTAAATTTAAACATTTGACTGATTTGCAAATCATTTCACCTTCTTGTGTTTCATGACTAAGACTATTAAATAGTCGTGGCAAGGATGGTGGAAGAAGAAGAGAGTTAGCATATTACCAGCATGTGAAACAATGTATGATATTGCAGGACATATTCTGAGTGAAGACTAATAGAAGAATGCCATTTATCTCCATGTCTTGATTGTGTATGATTGAATGTGAGTTGAGTTGTTAACAAAAGTTTGATGTTATGTTTTGAGATTTATGTGAGAGTAATGTGTGGGTTGAAGACAAGCCTACTGTAGACTTCAGTAGTTGACCTTTTGAAGCGGTAAGGGCCCACCGTCCAACAAAGGTCAGCATCTTCATAGATTAGCATTAGCATTTGTTTTCAGTAGTGTAAACATTAAATCAGCTGAAGCTTTAACTCTGTTAGATGATAACAGTACACCTTAGACTAGAATTTCCATTATATAATTGTTTAGAGATCTTTACTTATTCTGTTTTTGCATATGCTCTGTTTTTATGAATTTGGTTTTTAGACATGAATGTTGGCAACAGTGGTCAGACATATTTGAAGGAGAACTAGTGAAGTCCACAAAAACACATTGTGAACCACAACATACTCAGTATATTGACTATTGAACTACCCATGCTATGCCTTGATGATTGATGTGTGATTTCCCTTTCAGAAGTGTGGATTGCATAGTTAGTTTTCTGGGTCAGATAGCAGAGTTGACCTGTCAAACCAACTCCATCCCATACTTGCATGTGCCATAATGGAGTGGATAGCCTTTCTGTGAAAGACAACCAAAGTGCATTACAGTATGCTATTTTGATTTGTTTCCAGCATATATAATCTAGTTTAATTCTATAATTATGACATTAGAAATTACCTTTCTTACTGTTGTCTTGTAACTCTGATGATTACAAATCCTAGATTGATAATTAATGAGTGCATTATACTAAACATATAAGAAACACAACATTTTGTCACCGTTGTCGGGGAGTTGCAAACGGTAGGAAGTGATTTTTAGCCTAGATTATTTGTATAATTTTTTTTAAGGTTGCTTGAGGGAGGAGGATAAAACGTTTAACACGTGAGTGAAGAGACACGCGACCACTAGAGTGGGGTTCTCCAAATCCAGGTTGCCTTCTTACCTTCTAAATAGAATTAGGATTTCAATTCAGTTAAAGAATCAAATTTCCATTTTATGCATAGATATAGAGATAATAAGGGTAGATTTGTAAGCTCCAAAGATTCAAAAACAACCCTCCCCACTAATCCAACTGACACTGGTGCAGGAAAAATTCCACCAACAAAAAATTCAAGGGAAGCCAACGAGGCTCCAGAAGGAGAACCTAAAACGGAAGAATTAGTATTGGGACAGGCAGAACGTGAGTCTGCTGAACATTTAGGAGACATAGAAAATACAGTTTCTGAACCATCCATCAGTAGAATGGAAGAAGAAGAAGGAAATGCAACCACAGAGACTGAGACTTTTGGGTTTCCAATCTTGGATATTTCTAGAAACATCAACATGAATAATATCCCACTATCATCGTTAACCACTTTCAGAGATATGTCAACTGAAGATCCAAATTTATTTTTATTCAAGTTTGACATATTATGTAGAAGCTATAACTACTCAGACGATGCCCAAAAACTTAATCTTTTTCCTGCTACAATGAAAGATTCATCCTTAAGATGGTTCATGAGCTTAGGAGAAAATACAATCCTTTCTTGGGATCAAATGAAAGACACATTTTTACGAAACTACCAAGACTATTGTAAGGATAATGTTAAAAATGACATTTTTAAAATGCAACAAATAGAAGTGAAAGCCCTGAAGACTACTTAGAAAGATTCTTATACAACTATCAAAAGTCAAAACTATTCACCATAGACCCAGCTGTAGTAAGAAATGTATTCTTGAAAGGTCTCAGAGATGATTGCATATAAGTTTTAAACTTGTTAAGTTTAGGAGATGTACACCAAAAACCTTTTTTCAGAAATTACAGATTATTGTAGGAGATACTCAAGAGGACAAGCTAAAACAGGCAAAGGCCCAAGAGATCCTTTTAGCAGAAATACAAAACAAAGCTCAGGGACTGTCACCAGAACTGAGTTAGGAAACTTATTGGAGACCTTTAAAACAAACATCTTGAGCACAATAAGTAACCAGTTAGATACTCTGAAACTGAAAAAGAAACAAGAAGAAGAAGTTGCTTTAGCAATATTTTGTCATAGATGACGAAAGAAGCACAACAACGAGAAAGAATGCCCATTAAATGTCATAGAAATCTGTGGTTTGTGTACACTAGAACACCCCACATCTGAGTGTCCAACCTTGCTTGAGCTACAAGCCATGTATAGGGGAGGAGGAGTCTCACAAGAACAACCATACCCTTCTAGAATACCTTGGACAGCCCAAAATCCCAATACATTTTATGATCTTAATACACAATATCAACAACAACAATGGGGTCCTTCCCCAGTGACCTATCCACAATGGACACCTCATCAAACTCAACCTTGAAAACAAGGTTGGAGGGGACCTATGTATGGAAATCCCTCTTACCCTACATATCCACAGTACCCTCCAAACATTTCCCAATTACTACCTAGATTCAACCCACCACAGATGTAATCTTTACTCCCACCTCCTAGACAACAACAATTTACAACCCCCTTGAACCCTAATCAGTAGCAGTGAGTATCTATAAATTCCAATCAACAACCACAAAACCAAGCTGCCCACAATCCTCCAAGACCAACAACAATCCCTGCCCAGCCAATCCCTAACCCCAATATTCGACCCACCCACCCTGTGTAGAATACAGAAGTTCAAACCTTCCCCACCTATGAAATTCAACTACGATCGGGGAAAGTTGTAAACCAATCAGATCCTGTAGTAATAATTTAGGAAGAAAATGATAATCATTCTGAGGAAGAAAACACTCAAACCACCCTACAGAAGAAGAGGCCTCTCCTCCTATTCCAATCACTTCTCAGTCTGTACGAATACCCCAACAAATTAATCTCCCACCTTACCCCGAAAGACTATTAGTGAAGAAACCCGACCCACCCTTGCACAGAGATATAGAAGATGAATTACGAAATGTGTGCATAAAAATACCTCTGCTGCAAGCCATTAAGGATATCCCTATATATGCCAAAATCATAAGGGATCTTTGAATTAAGAAACTAGGAAGGAAGAAGAAGTAACCTCCCCTTGTTCAGGTAGTGGGACAATTATCTAAATTTATTTCTGAAATGCCATACAAATATAATGACCCTGGAAATCCAGTAGTCACTATCGAAATTAATGGAATTTCTCTACCAAACACACTCATTGATTTGGGTGTAGATATTAATGTAATGCCTTTTGACACTATGAAAAAGCTCCAAATCAACCAGTTAAGACCAACCCAAACCAT
>JASDQU010436297.1:35461-48783 GCA_032191745.1 Picea mariana | reverse complement strand
CTTATTGCAATATCTAACAGTTCCTGAAGTGTTTTCAACTTCATGAGTTAACAATACTCACATCATTTCATCTATTAACATAATCATTTCTATGTTATATAATATATTCATGCATTCACCAAAATGCATTCAATAATTCCACTTGTAACATTTTTAATAGATCCAAAACTGATCTTGGAATTGTAGCAACAACAATCCAATCACCTTCAACTAGTATTCATATTAAATATAATGCATCTATCCATCATTATGTATTTTTAGCACCACAGGATTTTCATAATGCAACAATTAATTACTAAATAAAATAACAATCAATGTGCCAATACCCATGGCCAAAACTACACAATTCATCCATGCATTGACTACATAATACCACATAACTATGTCACGCATTCCACCATGATGAGTTGGAAGGTATGGCCAACGGATCAACACATCATCCATACACTTCCTACTGCTTTCCTAACTATTTGGATACCTTCCTTTTCCACCCAAACACAACACCAATAATATAATCGTTAAGTGTTCTTCAGTGTTGACAAAGAGGTTGCAGTCCAAACATCATATATACAGTAGATACCATTGAGAACTCACATAGCGCTATAACCCTTCCATATCCAACCATATTATGGTCTCACACATGACTAGCTCTATGGATATTCATTGTTATAGAAGGAGTATGTCTCCTGAATTGACCCGATTATGATCCCATAACCAATCATAACATAATATGCAACCAATATTTTATCTAAATGTAGTCTAGCATCAACAACACTTACATACTCTAGGCCTTTGGAAATTACATATCGGTTTAAATATTGAAAATTAACTGAGAGAATTCTTAGCTCAATCCCTTCAACATGTATGCATCAACATAAAATAAATGCATACCTTCCTGGTTGTTATCAACCTACTTGTTGCTATTTGACCAACTGATATTTGTAGAAGCTCACAAAATTCCTCCTTCATCATTATGATCACCATTTCTGCCACTCTCATGGATCTTCACCTAGATGGAAATCATAAGAAACAACAACATCCACATATTTTACCCTGCTATATCATTTTTACTGAAAAGATAATCCATCATTAGTCATACTCAAACATTATTTCATAATAATAGACTATTCTAAGTTCACAAGCATGTTATATGCATATCCAAGCATGTACATATGCAAAATTACACATCCATATTCACCAAGAATTCACTGTCAGCATGCCTACTAATGCATATGCAATTTGACTTCATTGTATGCCTCATGCACTTTAGTTCATTTCTATTTTAATTCACTTATTTATTTATCTATTTATGTTGTAGTTGGTTGTCCTTGAACTCCTTCAGATCCTTGTTGTCTTGTGTGCTCCCATTTTGCTCATCTACACTATTGTTCCCTGTTTTGAATACTTTCCACCCAAGTTCCATTTGGTCAATTTCTAATCCAACCAGTGTACTCAAATTGCAACAACTCCCCTTGGGTATTCATACCCAACTTACCTTTATGAGACATTCCAATACTCTAGAATGAAGTAGCTCAAACATTCTGTCACTCTACTACAACAGTATTGACTCAAACATTGTTACTCCTAGTTCTCCATTAGGTTACTTCATTAACATTTCCCCATGAAACCATACCTTTCACACTTAATACCATTCCCAAATGGAAGTCCATTTTCATTCAGTGGCACTTTTCAAGTGAGAGAGCATTCCAATTTCTCTGCATTGGCATCCTTCTTCCACTGTGAACTCTGATATCAGAAGTGGATTTATTTCACTGAGTACTTTTAGACAAGTAGATAAGTCATATATAACAAATCCTTCTCTGGAACTCTTATGCTTGACACATAGAGATTATTCACACACCACCTCTTAAGATCTTTATTTTCTTCCCCATCAAGCTTGAAACTGTCTACACATATCTACCTTCAAGGCTATGGAGCCTTAATTTTCCTTTCTATTCCCATTAATGACATTATTCACCTGCTAGCTTCATGTCCTATGTGAGGATTCTTTCTTTTGTAGTACCTACAATTTATCCGCATTCTGTAGTAGCAACATAATAATTCTTCTATTATGATCTTCTCGGGTTCTTTATCCACTTTCCATTACTCTCTCTGTAGCTCTTTTATTACGTCATCCAACTTCTGTAAGATYTGTCATGCTYTAATGACTCTAACATATGATATTAGACTAGAATTGACCTAATTATACCTCTAACCCTGCCAAAATTTGTAAGCAATCATCTGGTTAGAATTATACATATCATACACAAATTGTCAATTAAATTTACAGGTACCTTTTCTATTTGATTTATGAAGAAAATTATATCAATTATAATAATTATCCAAAATAGAATGATTCTAGGTCATTCTCCTCTAGCTCAGCTTCCCAAATATTTTAATCTTTCCCCCAATTCGATATCCGCGCTAAAAGTTATGGCTTCCCGAAAAAAAACAACTTTCAACCCCTTTTCTCTTGTTTTGCAATAGGATTTTGTCGAAACATTCCACAACCCCCTTTAAACTAGTACAAAATCCGAATTCTGCATAGGCGCTTCCCTCAATCCAATTTCCATGTGACCACGGCTCGAAACAATAGGCTTATTAATTCTTTAGTGCCTTCCTCTAACACTTTTCTCTTTATTCTTTACATAGGACCTTGTTCGAATATAATGTCTGAGGTTTTATTCACTTCTAGGCCCTTCGTGCCTCTAAAAAACCCCTTTACCTTATCATGAGATCGGTGGGGACCAAGTCCTCTGGACTTTGGACTTTGGCTATTATCACTCTTCAATCTCTGATTTCTCCCAGATTTAAGCTTCGTCAAAGCCCTTCCAATGAATGTAATAGAAGATCGGACGGTTGAGATTTTATGTCTCGTCGATTGGATAGTCCTGTCCCATCTAGATGCTTCAATGAGATCAACGATCATGACTTAATCAAACGTTGAGACATAAATCCTTACACACTTTAGAATTTTGTAACTTTGAGCTTTGGAGGTTACTCTATACTGAACAACATTCCTTCTAAACATCGAACTGGCGAACTCCCTGAGAGGCTCTTTAGAGTATTCCTACTCTAGTGCTCCGGAGCTTCAAACTTCAGAGGTTCTCACAAAAACATACTCCCTTATCCCCGAATGCCGAACTTATGAACTTTCCAAGTCTCATCAGCAACTATGCATCAAGGGGGGTGATACGTGGCAAAAAATATGAAGATGACACATGGCCCATCCTACAGGTGACATGTGTCAAGTTATAACTAGCACAAAGGGTCTGTGAATTTCATAAAACATGATGACACATGGCACGCATGAAGTGGTTTCACATCACCCTCAGTGACATAATCATGTCACATCACTCTGGTACTCTGTGACTTCGACTACTTCAGGCTTCAAAAGTTTCTTCTACCACACACCTCAAAAATCCTGAACATGAAACTGGTAGACTCTCGGTTTGTCACTCTCTGGAGGTTCGTGAATTCGGGTTGTTAGAGAAATATTTGCCTCACCCTATGCAATATTGCAGAGAGGGCCTTATTCCATTTCCCTATGCATAATTTCTTCCTTGTCACTAAATTCCAGAGAAAAAAATATAAATTTTTCCACTTGTACGCATCTTGCACCCTATACAACAAGCGTATATGCAGGCTGCTCCACTACAACCCATGTACATCAGGATTTGTGCCAGAAAATCAAAATTAAATGTCGAGTTTCCATGTCACGACAAAATATCTCTGATCCTTAGCCTTCCATATACTGGAAACGTTCAGACTCGGCCCTTCAGTTGCATTTTTAATGCTATAAAGAAGCCAATTCCGAGTTGTGGAAAAGGAGAAAGAATTCAACTTTGAGAGCAAAGTTACTCTGGAGAAATTATTTACTTCATATTGAGTCTATATCCCTTTTTCCTTTATGTCTGAACACAATGTGCATCCCCCAAGATCTTCCCTTATTGATGGAAAACCTCATTATATCCCTTATATGATCTTGCCTTTGGTGGAGGATTGAAGTGGTGGAGGCCCAGCTGGAAGGAATTTAGTTTCTTGGTTTTCAACCGTGCCAACACGGAAGTCTGTAATATTTTCATTTCTACTGATTATTTATTAATAGAAATACTCTCTTCTCATCCAATTGATGTCTTGCAAATATATGAATTATTATCCATGGGCGTATTTGTTATGTATATTGATAGATTGTGCTATCTAATGTGCTTACCTTTTATATTGCCACCATATGCTTGTTTTTCTTATTTGTTGAGAACTTGTTGCAAGTATATAGCTTTGGGTCGAATTTCTCAACGGTGGACATCATCGAACATCTAGATGAGGTAGGCCCCTTTCTTATCTCCCTTGAACATTGGTTTATACAACATATCGTTGGAATAGAGTTGATTTTGCAGTCGTTTCCGTCTGTTGTGGTTCACCCTATCCATAGAGAGATTTTTCTCGTAACAAAATTGGTGACCATACTGGGGATGAATCTTCTTTCTTAGGGTTTGAAGTAATTTTCTCCTTAGATTGCTCTCATTTCTATTGTGGTTCTTGTCGTATCATTGCTTGAAATCTCCTGTTCACTCTGGGTCTAAGTTTTCATCCTTTCCCCCTTGCCTAGCCTTGTTTCAAAGCATGTACACACCTTTTTCCTTGACAGTAGCGTATACACGCAGGTTGTCTCACTACAAGCTACGCATATATTCTATGTTTTCCCAAACAGTCGCGTACACCTTTTTTCCTTGCATGTTTTCTTAGTCTAGTGTTTGCTAGGTGGGATTTGATGCTTGCTGAGCCTTCTTAGGTCTTTGTAGTGCCTGTTGGGTGCCTGTGGGATGACATGAAACCCTCTTTTGGTTGAATTTATGGGCAAAGTCTTTCTCTTCATATTTTCATTTTTATTTCCATTGTACATTGGGATGGGTGTTTTGTTTCTTAATATCCTGCTTGAGTTATCTCTTTTTTATACACAATAGGGCTATATATCAAGTTACTTTTCAGTCCATGCATTTTCATTTTTGATATATTGAAAATACAAAAAGAATAGGCATTTTTCATTACTTGGAATTTTTGTCTTTTGAGATTTTATCATTAACTTAGTGCATATAGTGAAATATTGCATTTTTACTTCTGAATTACAGAGTTGAATTTGAAAATTGCATCGTTTTTAGAAGCATATCTTACATTAAAAGTTAAAGTTAGGACTTTGCATTATTTTCATATTTAGTTTTCTTACTGAATCATAACACCATGAGTTTCAATATCATACCTTTTTGAGTAATCACAGCCATTAAAATCAATGCTATAATTTAAAATTTATTAGTAATGATTTTTTTTTCTAGGGTGCACAAACTAGCCTAGGATTTAGTGCCTTGGAATAGGATTTTTGTGAGTAAACTTCTCCAAGGAAATTAAATCAACATATGTGTCTGAGTCAGGGAGTGGAGAAATCCATTATATAATTGGTAAGATCAGGAGGCTCTGCTCACACCAGAGTTAATCACGAGGTCGTGCAAAGTTGGTTGAAGGGATATCCCCCCCGATGCCTTCTTAGCATCAGAGATATTTCTGGGGATTTATTCGTATTTGGGGATCTTTTTAGTGCCCTTACCTCTATGAGAGGTGGTTCTTTCAAGGTTTTAGGGTTTTATAACCTACCCATATGGTGGACTTGACTTACGACTACTCTCTTGTGCATAGATTATACAATGGTTTATTAGTTTCTTTAATTAGGTGTGTCATAGGTTACTTGCAGGGGTTATTCTGTAGGTACCTTGGGTCAGATAAGGGCCAGACATCACACAACCTTTATGGAGGATTACCTCTCTGGGTGGATCTGACTGACTGGTTTTTAATCCCACAAGGGCCCTTATAACTAATTCTGTTACCTCCAATCTTTAGCAGGGAGTCTCAGGCCCCTCTTGGGAGAGACATACCTTCTTTAGGGAGGGAGGCCACTCAACCACTTTACCCCATTTGCATGAATATTGGTCTTTTGACTTTTGGTGTGCTCTTTGATTACTAGTTTTCCTTAAGAGTCTATACTAAGTCCTCCTTATGGATAGTGGAGTCCCTTTGGCTCCATCATTTATTGTTGCTTACCCCATGATGCCTACTCAGTTCATGGGGATGAATCCTCTTGTTTCTTATAATGGTATGCAAAACTTTGGTACTCAGTCCACGCCTTGGGTATCTAGTCATTCTCCCATTGATATTCCTTCAGCCTTACAATCCTCTTCCTGTTCCATTTATATGAATCCTAGCATTGGATCCAGGGGCACCATGGCCCCAATTCCTACATCTTTGTTTGATATGGGTCATGTCCCTCAACCTGCTTTTATGATGGGAGGTTGGAACCTCCCCTCTTGCAGATCCAGTCCTAGTTATTCTCTTTTAGGAGCCAATAATTAGATGGGTGCTTATTCTACTTATTACACTCCATCCATGTATCCCCCTTCCGCCATGTCGGTTCCTTCGAACACTTTTTTCATGGTGAGTCCTCATGTATCCCCGAGTGTTTCGTACGGGAAGAATTAGTTTCATGGTTCACGCTACCCTCTTTATGGAACCCCTTCGCAAGGAGGAAATGTATATCCTCACTCGAATATTCCTTATCATACTTCTGTCTCTTTGCAGACTTTGGTGATGATGCCCATTCAGACTTCCATAAATCTATTAACAAAGGATACTACCTTTCCGGATAGGGACAAGGGGTAAACTAGGATCCCTCTTGGCCTGCAATGTTTCAAAGTCAATCTTTCCCTGGACCTTGGAATCGAATACCACAATTCACTGCTAGTCCAGTCACACTCAGTCACACTGGAGCCCCATCACCAACCTCTGCCAGCCATGTTGGATATGGGTCGACAAATTCTACAGATTATGTTGACAACTCGTACCCGACTGCTGCTAGTCATGTCGGGGGCACCACTTTAGTCACCACAAGTCATATCAATGCCACATCTCTGACCTCTGTATACCACGTAGGATATGACTCTCCCACCTTTTCCTGTCACATTGATAATATGTCACCAGCGATTGTCAATGACACTAGGGGCATTGAGAAGCCTAGACACCTCAGACATAAGCCTAAATTTCTTTACAGGACTTGTGAAGGAAGTCATCTTACTCATTTATGTCCAGCCACGAATGGGATACCAGAAGCATGGGGCTCACCTAAGGGTCCTTCAGATTATGAGGCATTTGTGGTTTCCCCACACCTTGTTCCTTCGATTGAAACGGAAATAACGTTGTTACAATATTCTCTTTATCACACCCCTGGTTTCAAGGGTGATTTATCCTCTATACCTGTTATCCTACATCCTCTTCAACCTAGAATTGAAGAAGTGGTCGTACCAGTGAAATCTGTGGTCAATCCTACTCTCTTTGTGGAGGAAGATGCATCCTTCAACCACATCATCAACATCCCTGATCTTGCACCTTCTGAACAAGAGAGAGCTCTACTTTCCCTGAGTCCTCTCCCTCTAGGTTTTGAGGGGATCACATTCAATTGGAACAGTCTTGTGGGGTATCCAATGCCCCCTTCTATGTCTTTTCCAGTGAGATACATTATCTGATCTATCATGAAGAATATATACTTTGTTAGTGCTTTATCCTCCTAGAATTGGAGGGATTTGGGTTTTCCCAAGATTTTGTCATCTATTTGTAAGATACTGACTTTCCACAGAAGTCCAGCATGAGCGCCTTGGCCTCCCCTGTGACTTGCCTCCTAGACTCTCCCAAATGAGTTTAATTTAATCTCTTTTTCAACTCGTCTAAAAATGGAAAATATTCTGAGTGATTTGTCCCTTTAACACTCATTAAATTGGATTTGAAAGTTCATGAGTCTTAGTTAATCTCTTTTCTGACTTGTTATCAAAAAATGAAAAGATTGCTGAGTGAACTTGTCTCTTTCACACTTGTAATATTGGTTTTGAAAAGACGTCTATTTGGCACACGTTTACTCCTTTTTCACACCAAGAATACTAAAAGACATAAAAAAGGACATTTTTTGGCATTAAGTTGTGAATGCATCACATGCCCTTGCTTGCATTATTGATCCTATAGTCGGTTCTCTCTTTGATTTATAAACCGTTCTCCTGAACATTTTTTCATCCTCAACCAAGCAAAGCCTTTTTTATATCCTTCGCAATTTGACACCCTATACCTAGGAGGAAACATTCCCCCGAGTGTCCATATCTCGCATGCACTTACCTGCATTGAGCATAGGTACGTTCCACTGCTGGAGCTAGTTTTTCTTACTTGAAACACTCATTTCCTCCTCTGTATCATAACATTTATTTGTCTATGAAAAAAACAAAAAATATGGGTGGGAAGGGAGTATTATCTTGTATCAACAGTAGTTGTGTCTCCTTTGAACCGAGCACAAAGTTATTTGATTTCATTCATCATAATTTTGGGATTAGCACGGCCTTAGGAAGTTGAGCTAGTTACAGAGCCTTCTCTAGCGATTGGTTACTCTTATTGTCCCTACAGAGAATTTCATTGATGCCTCCTGCATCTCATGGTTTCATCGTTGGGTCTATGCTGTCGGAGTCCTCCATATGTCTCATGCTCTTGTTCAAAGGAAGTATATCAACTTGTGTTAGCCACTCCTCAAAACTATTGAATTTGCATGTCAGCCATACCCTCAGTTTGTCTCAGAATCACATGATATTGTAGTCCTATCATGCACCCTAGCCCTAATTTCATCATTGGCAGGTAAGATTGAACCCAACTGTCAACATTTCATCATTGGTCGCTGACTGGTTGGCTTCCCTTGTGTTCGACGACAAGACATCTATTCACACATTGGGATTCATGCAATGTCTTGGATGCCATTAGCCTTATTGGTGGTTTCCTCGCCTTTGTCAGTAGTTTTCATCATTGGATACTATTTAGAGGGTCTTTTTCATGTACCGTTTACACTTTCCACATGCGAAAGACGCACAGGGTCGTTGGTTCGTGAACATGTTCTTCGTCCGATTTTCACCAAATCATGAAGCTCCTACTTTGTACCTCGTGCTGACTAATGAGAGATGCCTTAATTCTCTCCTTTTAGTGGGTCTCTTTCCATCAACTTCAGCCCATTTATTCTGGAAACGGGACTTGGAGTCTTATGAGTACCTTGAGGCTTGCAGTCATCAGTCGTAGGCTCTCTCTCCATCGAGTGTTGGGAATACATAAATGTCTCTTGATCAATGGATTCTTCAAGTTTTCAACACCGAATCCTCTATTCACACTTGTAAGAATGTACTCAGTGCCTTGATACCTACTTTCATTATTGGTAGGCTGTCTCGTGTTTGTTAACGGTACAAATTGATGACTGGTAATCAAACGATGTCTCATTGTGTTCGACCTCAACTCCTTTATTCACATGATGTATACTTTCACCTTTGGTGGATTGTGTAGAAGACTTGAAGACATCACTATGTGGCCGCAACTCCCCTCATTTGTTGCTTCCTTTTCATTGGTCCAATACCTATATATGACTTCAGTGATCATGGGAGATCTGATTGTACTCCATGGTATATAGACATCTTCAGATTGGTTTTGAGACTAGTTCTACTGGGACTTGTTTGTGACTATGAAAGCTATTGGCATGTTACCGCATTTGTATTTTCCTATTCATGGCCATAGACACTTGTTTGTTATATTTTATCATGGATCTGTAGTGTATTTTTGGCAACCATGTATGCAAAGTCAGTGCAGAATGTAATGAGAAATTGAGTTCGTCCATTTGATTCCCTACCACTCCACTTCTAGGTTATTCATAATGTATTTCGGCCATTGCAGATACTCCTCTGACCTCACACATTAGGGGGTATCTGTTAGAGCAAGATTTTCCTCACCCTATGCAATCTTTTAGAGAGGGATTTATTCCATTTCTATATGCAGACTTATCTTCCCTGTCACTAATGTCCAGAGACAAAAATATCAAATTTTCCACTTGTACGCATCTTTCACCCTATATAACAAGTGTATACGCAGGCTGCTCCACTACAACATGCATACATCGGTATTTGTGCCAAAAAAATCAAAATTAAATGTTGGTTTTCCATGTCACAATAGGATATCTCTGATCCTTAGACTTCCATATCTTGGAAACATTCCGACTCAACCCTTCAGTTGAATTTTGAAGGCTATAAATAAGCCAAATCTGAGTTGTGGAAAAGGAGAAAGAATTCAACTTTGAGAGAAAAAGTTACTCTGGATAAATTATTTACTTCATATTGAGTCTGCATCCCTTTGTCCTTTAAGTCTGAACACAGTGTTCATCCCCCAAGATCTTCCCTTATTGATGGAGAACCTCATTATCTCCCTTATATGAGCTTGCATTTGGTGGAGGATTGAAGTAGTGGAGGCCCAGCTGGAAGGAACTTAGTTTCTCAGTTCTGAACCATGCCGACACGGAAGTCTATAATATTTTCACTTATACTGATCATTTATTAATAGAAATAATCTCTTCTCGTCCAATTAATTTCTTGCAAATATATGAATTATTATCCATGGGCATATTTGTTATGTGTATTGATGGATTGTGCTATCTAATGTGTTGACCTTTTATATTGCCACCATATGCTTTTTTTTCTTGTTTGTTGAGAACTTGTTGCAGGTATATATCTTTGGGTTGAAGTGCTCAATGATGGACATCATCAAACATCTAGACGAGGTAGGCCCCTTTCGTATCTCCCTTGCACATTGGTTTATATAGCATATCGTTGGAATAGAGTTGATTTCTGCAGTCGTTTCCGTCTGTTGTGGTTCACCCTATCCATAGAGAGATTTTCCTCGTAACACAGGCTTCGGGGGACTTCATCACATAACATTACAAATATCCCAAATTGATGAACTTTCTAACTATGCTTCTCTAGAGTTTTGTGACTCCGAGATTTCGAAGCTTTGGGCTTTGGAGGGTTTTTCAACTCCATCCAACAATTCCTCCGAACTATGAACTTCCAAACAATCTCTAATCTGTGGACACATGTCCCCTAACCACAAATGGTCCAGATTGAATCCATACTTCGATAATTTGGAGAAAAATTCTCCAAGTGATATAAGGACTAAAAATCTTGAATGTTGAATATTTGATAATCAGTAGACACACATCCCAAACAATGGATGATCATGATTTGATCTGGAGTTCGGGACTTTGGGAGATTTTCTTCCTGGAAGCTTAAGGAATTGCTTCTCCTAGAGTGTTGAACCTCTAAACTTCCATGAGATATACGACTCATGCTTGCTTTCTCGTAGATATGACGACTAGGATATTATCTTCTGCATTGTGCCTCACCTCCTGATCTGTGCCTGATCCAACGTCCTAGATCTATCCTTGGAGAAATCCAATGGTCAAGTAATCCTCCTTGTGATCTATGACCTATATTCACTCCATGACTTCGAATATTTAGGTATTTCACCTCCTTTTCATCAAAGAATTAAAATTTACCGAAGCACCAAAGTCCTTGACTTCGATGCTTAACAAACCCGTACCTTCTTCAGATATGACAGTTGTGAAGGATCTTTCTTCTCCTAAACAAATCCAATGGTCCAAATCTAAAATTGATCCCATAGTGGTGATCATTCTCAAATTTGAAAGGGTACGGTCATGATCCTTCGATCCCTTATAAAGGATCTATGACATTATAGCTTCTGCGCAGACTCTGCAACACCATTCGAATTCAAGGTCCTAAATCAATCTCAACCACACAATATTTTCTAATAGACTCAACCCATACCGACCCGGTATTTCAAATAGTAGCTCTTATACCAATCTGTAATGTATCCAACCATCCCCAGGCTAGGCTATGCCACTTAAACAGGCTGCAACACACCCAACCACTAATAAGCGGGGAACGATGCAGTCCCAAGACTCAATTCTCTGATCTTATCCTGAAATCAGGGACTATCAATAATGTTAGAGGCATGAAAATCTCATGAATTAATCAAGATCCATGCTACAACATAAAATAGATAAACAACGTTCCATGCACATGAGAAAAAAACCATCAGACATGCACATTAAAAATACATATCTTAGAGATAATTAAATACACAACGGAAATAAACATTACACAGAAAACATAGAGAGCACTTATCTTTGTAAGTAAATGGTCACCAACTGGTTGCAGACCAAGGATGCTCCTCCCAACCATAGACATTGCTTTTCTTTTACTCTCAACAATAGTTCACCCCCAAGCTAGGGCTATGAATCCACAAGGATGGGTCCTAGGCCAAGTCTAAACACACAACAGTTGGAAAACTGAATCTTAGGTTTCCCAACCTCGCAAAAAATCCTAATTTCCATCTCTCTTTCCCTCTCAACTTGCACACCACAAAGAAATGAACACCTTTCTTTGCCATGCATTCCCTGAGGTTGTTCCATTTCTCTCCAGGGATCTAGTGCTACTGGTCAGGAAATATCCCTTCTGGAAACTCCAAGGATTCTCAGTTGTGTACAGTTCTATCCAAACTTCCATCAAGCTCATGCACATGGGCATCCATTCCCTCCTTGAATGATCAGTAAAATATTACATCCATTCAACAATGGCTCTCCTCTTCCTTCCATTCGTTTCCACGCTCAAACCAAGAGCACATGAACTAGAAATAGTGAGTGAAGAGGAAGAAGAACAAGGGAGCAAGGGGATTAAGACGAATCGGGGGAAGAGCACCCAACCAGGGAAAGAGATACCCCCAACTTTACCCAAATCCACCATCATGTAGCCATTTGTATCCATGCTCATACCAAGAGCACACAGATTCAGAAAGAATGAGGCTCCTAAAGATGAAGGAGTGATAAGGGTGTATAGTGAATGAATAAGAACAAGTGAACCCCCCAAAAAACCAAAGATGGGTTTATATAATTACCTGGAAATCAATAACCACATGGCCTCCCCCAAGAATCGCATGTAACCCCTTTTCTCCATAAAATCAATTATGGTTAAATAAAAATAATAATAAAAAGACTTAGCCCCTCAAGCCCCCTCTCTTGTGGAATCATAGCCCTCTATATCTTTTGTCCTTGTCCATCTTGCAGCCAATGGTGTATTTTTATTAATGTACATGAAGTATTACATTTCCTAGGCACTCTAGACCCTTTTTGACTTTACCGGCTCACCAACCTAAGTCACAATTACATAATACATTATAGTTCATAAGGGTTAAAGCTACGATGTTACAATTCTCCACACCTTTGTGTATTCTTCTTTATGTTTGACAATAACATATTCTTCCCCCTTTATTATGTTGCTTCTACAATCATGTGCTATATTCCCATATTTATTGCACTTATAATATTCAACATTGTAATCAAGTAGGGGAGAAAATGAATTGTAGTT
>JASDQU010436297.1:21861-34705 GCA_032191745.1 Picea mariana | reverse complement strand
CTTATTGCAATATCTAACAGTTCCTGAAGTGTTTTCAACTTCATGAGTTAACAATACTCACATCATTTCATCTATTAACATAATCATTTCTATGTTATATAATATATTCATGCATTCACCAAAATGCATTCAATAATTCCACTTGTAACATTTTTAATAGATCCAAAACTGATCTTGGAATTGTAGCAACAACAATCCAATCACCTTCAACTAGTATTCATATTAAATATAATGCATCTATCCATCATTATGTATTTTTAGCACCACAGGATTTTCATAATGCAACAATTAATTACTAAATAAAATAACAATCAATGTGCCAATACCCATGGCCAAAACTACACAATTCATCCATGCATTGACTACATAATACCACATAACTATGTCACGCATTCCACCATGATGAGTTGGAAGGTATGGCCAACGGATCAACACATCATCCATACACTTCCTACTGCTTTCCTAACTATTTGGATACCTTCCTTTTCCACCCAAACACAACACCAATAATATAATCGTTAAGTGTTCTTCAGTGTTGACAAAGAGGTTGCAGTCCAAACATCATATATACAGTAGATACCATTGAGAACTCACATAGCGCTATAACCCTTCCATATCCAACCATATTATGGTCTCACACATGACTAGCTCTATGGATATTCATTGTTATAGAAGGAGTATGTCTCCTGAATTGACCCGATTATGATCCCATAACCAATCATAACATAATATGCAACCAATATTTTATCTAAATGTAGTCTAGCATCAACAACACTTACATACTCTAGGCCTTTGGAAATTACATATCGGTTTAAATATTGAAAATTAACTGAGAGAATTCTTAGCTCAATCCCTTCAACATGTATGCATCAACATAAAATAAATGCATACCTTCCTGGTTGTTATCAACCTACTTGTTGCTATTTGACCAACTGATATTTGTAGAAGCTCACAAAATTCCTCCTTCATCATTATGATCACCATTTCTGCCACTCTCATGGATCTTCACCTAGATGGAAATCATAAGAAACAACAACATCCACATATTTTACCCTGCTATATCATTTTTACTGAAAAGATAATCCATCATTAGTCATACTCAAACATTATTTCATAATAATAGACTATTCTAAGTTCACAAGCATGTTATATGCATATCCAAGCATGTACATATGCAAAATTACACATCCATATTCACCAAGAATTCACTGTCAGCATGCCTACTAATGCATATGCAATTTGACTTCATTGTATGCCTCATGCACTTTAGTTCATTTCTATTTTAATTCACTTATTTATTTATCTATTTATGTTGTAGTTGGTTGTCCTTGAACTCCTTCAGATCCTTGTTGTCTTGTGTGCTCCCATTTTGCTCATCTACACTATTGTTCCCTGTTTTGAATACTTTCCACCCAAGTTCCATTTGGTCAATTTCTAATCCAACCAGTGTACTCAAATTGCAACAACTCCCCTTGGGTATTCATACCCAACTTACCTTTATGAGACATTCCAATACTCTAGAATGAAGTAGCTCAAACATTCTGTCACTCTACTACAACAGTATTGACTCAAACATTGTTACTCCTAGTTCTCCATTAGGTTACTTCATTAACATTTCCCCATGAAACCATACCTTTCACACTTAATACCATTCCCAAATGGAAGTCCATTTTCATTCAGTGGCACTTTTCAAGTGAGAGAGCATTCCAATTTCTCTGCATTGGCATCCTTCTTCCACTGTGAACTCTGATATCAGAAGTGGATTTATTTCACTGAGTACTTTTAGACAAGTAGATAAGTCATATATAACAAATCCTTCTCTGGAACTCTTATGCTTGACACATAGAGATTATTCACACACCACCTCTTAAGATCTTTATTTTCTTCCCCATCAAGCTTGAAACTGTCTACACATATCTACCTTCAAGGCTATGGAGCCTTAATTTTCCTTTCTATTCCCATTAATGACATTATTCACCTGCTAGCTTCATGTCCTATGTGAGGATTCTTTCTTTTGTAGTACCTACAATTTATCCGCATTCTGTAGTAGCAACATAATAATTCTTCTATTATGATCTTCTCGGGTTCTTTATCCACTTTCCATTACTCTCTCTGTAGCTCTTTTATTACGTCATCCAACTTCTGTAAGATTTGTCATGCTCTAATGACTCTAACATATGATATTAGACTAGAATTGACCTAATTATACCTCTAACCCTGCCAAAATTTGTAAGCAATCATCTGGTTAGAATTATACATATCATACACAAATTGTCAATTAAATTTACAGGTACCTTTTCTATTTAATTTATGAAGAAAATTATATCAATTATAATAATTATCCAAAATAGAATGATTCTAGGTCATTCTCCTCTAGCTCAGCTTCCCAAAGATTTTAATCTTTCCCCCAATTCGATATCCGCGCTAAAAGTTATGGCTTCCCGAAAAAAAACAACTTTCAACCCCTTTTCTCTTGTTTTGCAATAGGATTTTGTTGAAACATTCCACAACCCCCTTTAAACTAGTACAAAATCCGAATTCTGCATAGGCTCTTCCCTCAATCCAATTTCCATGTGACCAAGGCTCGAAACAATAGGCTTATTAATTATTTAGTGCCTTCCTCTAAAGCTTTTCTCTTTATTCTTTACATAGGACCTTGTTCGAATATAATGTCTGAGGGATTATTCACTTCTAGGCCCTTCGTGCCTCTAAAAAACCCCTTTACCTTATCATGATATCGGTGGGGACCAATTCCTCTGGACTTTGGACTTTGGCTATTATCACTCTTCAATCTCTGATTTCTCCCAGATTTAAGCTTCATCAAAGCCCTTCCAATGAATGTAATAGAAGATCGGACGGTCGAGATTTTATCTCTCGTCGATTGGATAGTCCTGTCCCATCTAGAAGCTTCAATGAGATCAACGATCATGACTTAATCAAACGTTGAGACATAAATTCCTTACACACTTTAGAATTTTGTAACTTTGAGCTTTGGAGGTTCCTCTATACTGACCAACATTCCTTCTAAACATCGAACTGGCGAACTCCCTGAGAGGCTCTTTAGAGTATTCCTACTCTGGTGCTCCGGAGCTTCAGACTTCAGAGGTTCTCACAAAAACATACTCCCTTATCCCCAAATGACAAACTTCTGAACTTTCCGAGTCCCATCAGCAAGTATGCATCAAGGGGGGTGATACGTGGAAAAAAATACGAAGATGACACATGGCCCATCCTACGGGTGACATGTGTCAAGTTATAACTAGCACAAAGGGTCTGTGAATTTCATAAAACATGATGACACATGGCACACATGAAGTGGTTTCACATCACCCTCAGTGACATAATCATGTCACGTCACTCTGGCACTCTGTGACTTCGACTACTTCAGGCTTCAAAAGTTTCTTCTACCACACACCTCAAAAATCCCAAACGCGAAACTGGTAGACTCTCGGTTTGTCACTCTCTGGAGGTTCGTGAATTCGGGTTGTTAGAGAAATATTTGCCTCACCCTATGCAATATTTTAGAGAGGGACTTATTCCATTTCCCTATGCATACTTTTCTTCCTTGTCACAAAATTCCAGAGAAAAAAATATAAATTTTTCCACTTGTACGCATCTTGCACCCTATACAACAAGCGTATATGCAGGCTGCTCCACTACAACCCATGTACATCAGGATTTGTGCCAGAAAATCAAAATTAAACGTCGAGTTTCCATGTCATGACAAAATATCTCTGATCCTTAGCCTTCCATATACTGGAAACACTCAGAATCGGCCCTTCAGTTGCATTTTGAATGCTATAAAGAAGCCAATTCCGAGTTGTGGAAAAGGAGAAAGAATTCAACTTTGAGAGCAAAGTTACTCTGGAGAAATTATTTACTTCATATTGAGTCTGTATCCCTTTGTCCTTTATGTCTGAACACAATGTTCATCCCCCAAGATCTTCCCTTATTGATGGAAAACCTCATTATATCCCTTATATGATCTTGCCTTTGGTGGAGGATTGAAGTGGTGGAGGCCCAGCTGGAAGGAATTTAGTTTCTTGGTTTTCAACCGTGCCAACACAGAAGTCTGTAATATTTTCATTTCTACTGATAATTTATTAATAGAAATACTCTCTTCCCATCCAATTGATGTCTTGCAAATATATGAATTATTATCCATGGGCGTATTTGTTATGTATATTGATGGATTGTGCTATCTAATGTGCTGACCTTTTATATTGCCACCATATGCTTGTTTTTCTTATTTGTTGAGAACTTGTTGCAGGTATATAGCTTTGGGTCGAAGTTCTCAATGGTGGACATCATCGAACATTTGGATGAGGTAGGCCCCTTTCTTATCTCCCTTGAACATTGGTTTATACAACATATCGTTGGAATAGAGTTGATTTTGCAGTCATTTCCGTCTGTTGTGGTTCACCCTAGCCATAGAGAGATTTTCCTCATAACAAAATTGGTGACCATACTGGGGATGAATCTTCTTTCTTAGGGTTTGAAGTAATTTTCTCCTTAGATTGCTCTCATTTCTATTGTGGTTCTTGTCATATCATTGCTTGAAATCTCCTGTTCACTCTGGGTCTAAGTTTTCATCCTTTCCCCCTTGCCTAGCCTTGTTTCAAAGCATGTACGTGCCTTTTTCCTTGACAGTCGCATATACACGCAGGCTGTCTCACTACAAGCTACGCATATATTCTATGTTTTCCCAAACAGTCGCGTACACCTTTTTTCCTTGCATGTTTTCTTAGTCTAGTGTTTGCTAGGTGGGATTTGATGCTTGTTGAGCCTTCTTAGGTCTTTGTAGTGCTTGTTGGGTGCCTGTGGGATGACATGAAAGCCTCTTTTGGTTGAATTTATGGGCAAAGTCTTTCTCTTCATATTTTCATTTTTATTGCCATTGTACATTGGGATGGGTGTTTTGTTTCTTAATATCCTACTTGAGTTATCTCTTTTTTATACACAATAGGGCTATATATCAAGTTACTTTTCAGTCCATGCATTTTCATTTTTGATATATTGAAAATACAAAAAGAATAGGCATTTTGCATTACTTGGAATTTTTTTCTTTTGAGATTTTATCATTAACTTAGTGCATATAGTGAAATATTGCATTTTTACTTCTGAATTACAGAGTTGAATTTGAAAATTGCATCGTTTTTAGAAGCATATCATACATTAAAAGTTAAAGTTAGGACTTTGCATTATTTTCATATTTAGTTTTCTTACTGAATCATAACACCATGAGTTTCACTATCATACCTTTTTGAGTAATCACAACCATTAAAATCAATGCTATAATTTAAAATTTAGTAGTAATGATTTTTTTTTCTAGGGTGCACAAACTAGCCTAGGATTTAGTGCCTTGGAATAGGATTTTTGTGAGTAAACTTCTCCAAGGAAATTAAATCAACATATGTGTTTGAGTCAGGGAGTGGAGAAATCCATTATATAATTGGTAAGATCAGGAGGCTCTGCACACACCAGAGTTAATCACGAGGTCGTGCAAAGTTAGTTGAAGGGATATCGCCCCCGATGCCTTCTTAGCATCAGAGATATTTCTGGGGATTTATTCATATTTGGGGATCTTTTTAGTGCCCTTACCTCTATGAGAGGTGGTTCTCTCAAGGTTTTAGGGTTTTCTAACCTACCCATATGGTGGACCTGACTTACGACTACTCTCTTGTGCATAGATTATACAATGGTTTATTAGTTTCTTTAATTAGGTGTGTCATAGGTTACCTGCAGGGGTTATTCTATAGGTACCCCGGGTCAGATAAGGGCCAGACATCACATAGCCTTTATGGAGGATTACCTCTCTGGGGGGATCTGACTGACTGGTTTTTAAGCCCATAAGGGCCCTTATAACTAATTCTGTTACCTCCAATCTTTAGCAGGGAGTCTCAGGCCCCTCTTGGGCGAGACATACCTTCTTTAGGGAGGGAGGCCACTCAACCACTTTACCCCATTTGCATGAATATTGGTCTTTTGACTTTTGGTGTGCTCTTTGATTACTAGTTTTCCTTAAGAGTCTATACTAAGTCCTCCTTATGGATAGTGGAGTCCCTTTGGCTCCGTCATTTATTGTTGCTTACCCCATGATGCCTACTCATTTCATGGGGATGAATCCTCTTGTTTATTATAATGGTATGCAAAACTTTGGTACTCAGTCCACGCCTTGGGTATCTAGTCATTCTCCCATTGATATGCCTTCAGTCTTACAATCCTCTCCCTATTCCATTTATATGAATCCTAGCATTGGATCCAGGGGCACCATGGCCCCAATTCCTACATCTTTGTTTGATATGGGTCATGTCCCTCAACCTACTTTTACAATGAGAGGTTGGAACCTCCCCTCTTGCGGATCCAGTCCTAGTTATTCTCTTTTAGGAGCCAATAATTAGATGGGTGCTTATTCTACTTATTACACTCCATCCATGTATCCCCCTTCCGCCATGTCGGTTCCTTCGAACACTTTTTTCATGGCGAGTCCTCATGTATCCCCGGGTGTTTCGTACAGGAAGAATTAGTTTCACGGTTCACGCTACCCTCTTTATGGAACCCCTTCGCAAGGAGGAAATGTATATCCTCACTCGAATATTTCTTATCATACTTCTGTCTCTTTGTAGAATTTGGTGATGATGCCCATTCAGACTTCCATAAATCTATTAACAAAGGATACTACCTTTCCGGATAGGGACAAGGGGTAAACTAGGATCCCTCTTGGCCTGCAATGTTTCAAAGTCAATCTTTCCCTGGACCTTGGAATCGAATGCCACAATTCACTGCTAGTCCAGTCACACTCAGTCACACTAGAGCCCCATCACCAACCTTTGCCAACCATGTTGGATATGGGTCAACAAATTCTACAGATTATGTTGACAACTCGTACCCGACTGCTGCTAGTCATGTCGGGGGAACCACTTTAGTCACCACAAGTCATATCAATGCCACATCTATGACCTCTGTATACCACGTAGGATATGACTCTCCCACCTTTTCCTATCACATTGATAATATGTCACCAGGGATTGTCAATGACACTAGGGGAATTGAGAAGCCTAGATACCTCAGATATAAGCCTAAATTTCTTTGCAGGACTTGTGAAGGAAGTCATCTTACTCATTTATGTCTAGCTACGAATGGGATACCAGAAGCATGGGGCTCACCTAAGGGTCCTTTAGATTATGAAGCATTTGTGGTTTCCCCACACCTCGTTCCTCCGATTGAAACGAAAATAATGTTGTTACAATATTCTCTTTATCACACCCCTGGTTTCAAGGGTGATTTATCCTCTATACCTGTTACATCCTCTTCAACCTAGAATTGAAGAAGTGGTCGTACCAGTGAAATCTGTGGTCAATCCTACTCTCTTTGTGGAGGAAGATGCATCCTTCAACCACATCATCAACATCCCTGATCTTCCACCTTCTGAACAAGAAAGATCTCTACTTTCCCTGAGTCCTCTCCCTATAGGTTTTGAGGGGATCACATTCAATTGGAACGGTCTTGTGGGGTATCCAATGCCCCCTTCTATGTCTTTTCCAGTGAGATACATTATCTGATCTATCACGAAGAATATATACTTTGTTAGTGCTTTATCCTCCTATAATTGGAGGGATTTGGGTTTTCCTAAGCTTATGTCGTCTATCCGTAAGATACTGACTTTCCACAGAAGTCCAGCAGGGGAGCCTTGGCCTCCCCTGTGACTTGCCTCCTAGACTCTCCCAAATGAGTTTAATTTAATCTCTTTTTCAACTCGTCTAAAAATGGAAAATATTACGAGTGATTTGTCCCTTCAACACTCGTTAAATTGGATTTGAAAGTTCATGAGTCTTAGTTAATCTCTTTTCTGACTCGTTATCAAAAAATGAAAAGATTGCTGAGTGAACTTGTCTCTTTCACACTTGTAAAATTGGTTTTGAAAAGACGTCTATTTGGCACACGTTTACTCCTTTTTCACACCAAGAATACTAAAAGACATAAAAAAAGACATTTTTTGGCATTAAGTTGTGAATGCATCACATGCCCTTGCTTGCAGTATTGATCCTATAGTCGGTTCTCTCTTTGATTTATAAACCGTTCGCCTGAACATTTTTGCATCCTCAACCAAGCAAAGCCTTTTTTATATCCTTCGCAATTTGACACCCTATACCTAGGAGGAAACATTCCCCTGAGTGTCCATATCTCGCATGCACTTCCTTGCATTGAGCATAGGTACGTTCCACTGCTGGAGCTAGTTTTTCTTACTTGCAACACTCATTTCCTCCTCTGTATCATAACATTTATTTGTCTATGAAAAAAACAAAAAATATGGGTGGGAAGGGAGTATTATCTTGTATCAACAGTAGTTGTGTCTCCTTTGAACCGAGCACAAAGTTATTTGATTCCATTCATCATAATTTTGGGATTAGCACGGCCTTAGGAAGTTGAGCTCGTTACAGAGCCTTCTCTAGCGATTGGTTACTCTTATTGTCCCTATAGAGAATTTCATTGATGCCTCTTGCATCTCATGGTTTCATCGTTGGGTCTATGCTGTCGGAGTCCTCCATATGTCTCATGCTCTTGTTCAAAGGAAGTATATCAACCTGTGTTAGCCACTCCTCAAAACTATTGAATTTGCATGTCATCCATACCCTCAGTTTGTCTCAAAATCACATGATATTGTAGTCCTATCATGCACCCTAGACCTAATTTCATCATTGGCAGGTAAGATTGAACTCAACAGTCAACATTTCATCATTGGTCGCTGACTGGTTGGCTTCCCTTGTGTTCGATGACAAGACATCTATTCACACATTGGGATTCATGCAATGTCTTGGATGCCATTAGCCTTATTGGTGGTTTCCTCTCCTTTGTCAGCAGTTTTCATCATTGGATACTATTCATAGGGTCTTTTTCATGTACTGTTTACACTTTCCACATGCGAAAGATGCACAGGGTCGTTGGTTTGTGAACATGTTCTTCGTCCGATTTCCACCAAATCATGAAGCTCCTACTCTGTACCTCGTGCTGACTGATGAGAGATGCCTTAATTTTCTCCTTTTAGTGGGTCTCTTTCCATCAACTTCAGCCCATTTATTCTGGAAACGGGACTTGGAGTCTTATGAGTACCTTGAGGCTTGCAGTCATCAGTCATAGGCTCTCTCTCCATCGAGTGTTGGGAATACATAAATGTCTCCTGATCAATGGATTCTTCAGGTTTTCAACACCGAATCCTCTATTCACACTTGTAAGAATGTACTAAGTGCCTTGATACCTACTTTCATTATCGGTAGGCTGTCTCGCGTTTGTTAACGGTACAAATTGATGACTGGTAATCAAACGATGTCTCATTGTGTTCGACCTCAACTCCTTTATTCACATGATGTATACTTTCACCTTTGGCGGATTGTGTAGAAGACTTGAAGACATCACTATGTGGCCGCAACTCCCCTCATTTGTTGCTTCCTTTTCATTGGTCCAGTACCTATATATGACTTCAGTGATCATGGGAGATCTGATTGTACTCCATGGTATATAGACATCTTCAGATTGGTTTTGAGACTAGTTCTACTGGGACTTGTTTGTGACTATGAAAGCTATTGGCATGTAACCGCATTTGTATTTTCCTATTCATGGCCATAGACACTTGTTTGTTATATTTTATCATGGATCTGTAGTGTATTTTTGGCAGCCATGTATGCAAAGTCAGTGCAGAATGTAATGAGAAATTGAGTTCATCCATTTGATTCCCTACCACTCCACTTCTAGGTTATTCATAATGTATTTCGGCCATTGCAGATACTCCTCTGACCTCACACATTAGGGGGTATATGTTAGAGCAAGATTTTCCTCAGCCTATGCAATCTTTTAGAGAGGGATTTATTCCATTTCTATATGCAGACTTATCTTCCCTGTCACTAATGTCCAGAGACAAAAATATAAAATTTTCCACTTGTACGCATCTTTCACCCTATACAACAAGTATATATGCAGGCTGCTCCACAACAACATGCGTACATCGGTATTTGTGCCAAAAAAATCAAAATTAAATGTCGATTTTCCATGTCACAACAGGAGATCTTTGATCCTTAGACTTCCATATCCTGGAAACATTCCGACTCAACCCTTCAGTTGAATTTTGAAGGCTATAAATAAGCCAAATCCGAGATGTGGAAAAGGAGAAAGAATTCAACTTTGAGAGAAAAGTTACTTTGGATAAATTATTTACTTCATATTGAGTCTGCATCCCTTTGTCCTTTAAGTCTGAACACAGTGTTCATCCCCCAAGATCTTCCCTTATTGATGGAGAACCTCATTATCTCATTTATATGAGCTTGCATTTGGTGGAGGATTGAAGTAGTGGAGGCCCAGCTGGAAGGAACTCAGTTTCTCAGTTCTGAACCATGCTGACACAGAAGTCTATAATATTTTCACTTATACTGATAATTTATTAATAGAAATAATCTCTTCCCGTCCAATTCATTTCTTGCAAATATATGAATTATTATCCATGGACGTATTTGTTATGTGTATTGATGGATTGTGCTATCTAATGTGTTGACCTTTTATATTGCCACCATATGATTTTTTTTCTTGTTTGTTGAGAACTTTTTGCAGGTATATATCTTTGGGTTGAAGTGCTCAATGATGGACATCATCAAACATCTAGACGAGGTAGGCCCCTTTCGTATCTCCCTTGCACATTGGTTTATATAGCATATCGTTGGAATAGAGTTGATTTCTGCAGCCGCTTCCGTCTATTGTGGTTCACCCTAGCCATAGAGAGATTTTCCTTGTAACACAGGCTTCGGGGGACTTCACCACATAACATTACAAATATCCCAAATTGATGAACTTTCTAACTATGCTTCTCCAGAGTTTTGTGACTCCGAGATTTCAAGGCTTTGGGCTTCGGAGGGTTTTTCAACTCCATCCAACAATTCCTCCGAACTATGAACTTCCAAACAATCTCTAATCTGTGGACACATGTCCCCTAACCAAAAATGGTCCAGATTGAATCCATACTTCGATACTTTGGAGAAAAATTCTCCAAGTGATATAAGGACTAAAAATCTTGAATGTTGAATATTTGATAATCAACAGACACACATCCCAAACAATGGATGATCATGATTTTCTTTGGAGTTCGGGACTTTGGGATATTTTCTTCCTGGAAGCTTAAGGAATTGCTTCTCCTAGAGTGTTGAACCTCCCAACTTCCATGAGATATACGACTCATGCTTGCTTGCTCGTAGATATGACGACTAGGATCTTATCTTCTGCATTGTGCCTCACCTCCTGATCTGTGCCTGATCCAACGTCCTAGATCTATCCTTGGAGAAATCCAATGGTCAAGTAATCCTCCTTGTGATATACGACCTATATTCACTCCATGACTTCGAATATTTAGGTATTTCACCTCCTTTTCATCAAAGAATTAAAATTTACCGAAGCACCAAAGTCCTTGACTTCGATGCTTAACGAACCCGTACCTTCTCTAGATATGACAGTTGTGAAGGATATTTCTTCTCCTAAACAAATCCAATGGTCCAAATCTAAACTTGATCCCATAGTGGTGACCGTTCTCAAATTCGAAAGGGTACGGTCATGATCCTTCGATCCCTTATAAAGGATCTATGACATTCTAGCTTCTGCGCAGACTCTACAACACCATTTGTCCTGAGATTTTTGAATTCAAGGTCCTAAATCAATCTCAACCACACAATATTTTCTAATAGACTCAACCCATACCGACCTGGTGTTTCAAATAGTAGCTCTGATACCAATCTGTAATGTACCCAACCATCCCCAGGCTGGGCTATGCCACTTAAACAGGCTGCAACACACCCAACCACCAATAAGCGGGGAACGATGCAGTCCCAAGACTCAGTTCTCTGATCTTATCCTGAAATCAGGGACTATCAACAATGTTAGAGGCATGAAAATCTCATGAATTAATCAAGATACATGCTACAACATAAAAGAGATAAACAACGTGCCATGCACATGAGCAAAAAACCATCAGACATGCACATTAAAAATACATATCTTAGAGATAATTAAATACACAATGGAAATAAACATTACACAAAAAACATAGAGAGCACTTATCTTTGTAAGTAAATGGTCACCAACTGGTTGCAGACCAAGGATGCTCCTCCCAACCATAGACATTTCTTTTCTTTTACTCTCAACAATAGTTCACCCCCGAGCCAGGGCTATGAATCCACAAGGACGGGTCCTAGGCCAAGTCTAAACACACAATAGTTGGAAAATTGAATCTTAGGTTTCCCAACCTCACAAAAAATCCTAATTTCCATCTC
The DNA here is from genome assembly GCA_032191745.1 of Picea mariana. Classification (NCBI taxonomy): domain Eukaryota; kingdom Viridiplantae; phylum Streptophyta; class Pinopsida; order Pinales; family Pinaceae; genus Picea; species Picea mariana. Next base: position 22,400 of record JASDQU010436297.1, on the reverse strand, counting down.
TCTTTCCCTCTCAACTTGCACACCACAAAGAAATGAACACCTTTCTCTGTCATGCATTCCCTGAGGTTGTTCCATTTCTCTCCAGGGATCTAGTGCTACTGGTCAGGAAATCTCCCTTTTGGAAACTCCAAGGATTCTTAGTTGTGTACAGTTCTATCCAAACTTCCATCAAGCTCATGCACATGGGCATCCATTCCCTCCTGGAATGATCAGTAAAATATTACATCCATTCAACAATGTCTCTCCTCTTCCTTCCATTCGTTTCCACGCTCAAACCAAGAGCACATGAAGTAGAAATAGTGAGTGAAGAGGAAGAAGAACAAGGGAGCAAGGGGAATAAGATGAATCGGGGGAAGAGCACCCAACCAGGGAAAGAGATACCCCCAACTTTACCCAAATCCACCCTCATGTAGCCATTTGTATCCATGCTCATACCAAGAGCACACAAATTCAGCAAGAATGAGGCTCCTAAAGATGAAGGAGTGATAAGGGTGTATAGTGAATGAATAAGAACAAGTGAACCCCCAAAAAAACCAAAG
>JASDQU010436296.1:76420-104074 GCA_032191745.1 Picea mariana | reverse complement strand
TACATTACAGGTTCAAAGTTATGATTACTTCAAGTTAGGGTTGTTGACTAATCCAAAACTAGGCATGTGAGACTAAAGAAAAGTTTGATAAAAATGCTAGTCTCTTGCTTTTAAAGTTAAGGAAGGTTTGTAGGAATGTGATCATATACACCAGGTCTATTATAGAGCTACAAATCAGATTTGGATGATGAAATTGACGAGGGCTTTTGGTTGTGGTACATGTTGAGTACATGGTTAAGACAAGTAGTTGATGAGTTGGCGCACATACATGAGGTGTATAGTTGATGATGTTGGTACATTTTGATGAGTCATAGTTGATGAGTAGTTGAAACATGATTGGTACATACTTGGTAGATGGTTGGATGCATTTGTTTATGGTACAGGTTGATTACAGGTTGGTGCATGGTTGATGCACTTGTTTATGGTACAAGTTGATTACAAGTTGAGGTACAGGTTGATGCATGGTTGATGCATGGTTCAGATTTATTNTGATGAGTTGGCACATACATGAGGTGTATAGTTGATGATGTTGGTACATATTGATGAGTCATAGTTGATGAGTAGTTGACACATGATTGGTACATACTTGGTACATGGTTGGATTCACTTGTTTACGGTACAGGTTGATTACAGGTTGTTTGGTACAGGTTGGTGCATGGTTGATGCACTTGTTTATGGTTTAGGTTGATTACAGGTCAAGGTATAGGTTGATGCAAGGTTGATGCATGGTTCAGACTTATTGGTATAAGTTTATAGCGGTATATCTCACAGTGATAGTTTGACAGTGGTTTCATCATTCTGCTTCTACTTCAGGGTGGCAGGACAGGGCAAAAACAGGTGGTTGTATCCACCTTCCGATTGTAGCCAAACAACATAGGGGGTTGTAGCCTCCTTCTGGTTATAGACAAAGAATTAGGGAGTTGGAGCTTCCCTCAGGTTGTAGCCTAATAAACTAGGGGGTTGGAGCCTCCTTCCAGTTGCAGCTGGAAAACAAAAGAAGTTGGTGCTTCCAATGAATGTAATTCTTCAAGACATATAAGAAAAAGCATTATGTGGTTTTCTCCTGATTTGGGTTTCCACGTAAAATACTGGTGTACTGTGTATGTGTGTGATTGTTTATTTCTTACTACTCATTATTGGATAATAATTCTACATTGATATAATATTTGAAGAAAAAGGATTATAATTACGTTATTATTGATTCTCCCCCCCCCTCTTAGTGATCCAACACTTTCATTGCATCCCTTATTTTGTATCTATATTACAGGCTAGTTCGAGTAGAATATAAGGAGCTCTTAAATGAATTGGACTCAGGATCGACATTAGATAGGAGAAAAAGGTGCACGTTCTTTTCTCCTCTCTATCCCTACTTCCTCCTAGTTTAAGTAGTTATTTTCTTTATATTTTCTATTCTTTTCATTGAGGGGAGATTGTTGTCTCTTCCACTTAGTATTTGTCTATTGTGATCTAGACTCAATATCAGGGGGGGAAATCCCTTAATCAATAGTCTATGCAAGTTAATCCCTCCAAGAAGAAGGATAAAGGTAAAGATCATTTCTCAAAGTAAAGCAAAAAGGGGAGTGATAAGAAGGGATCATGGTTCTGATATGGGAACAAGACATTATGATCTTATTGTATTAAGAGTGGACATCATCTTGAGAAGTGTTGGAAACTTTACTCGCACTTATGTCCGAAGAATAATGAGAAATATGTAAATACACTTCCAAGAAGACAAGCAACAAGTCCATATGAAGTCAATGGTCTTACTGAAAAGTTTCAGAAATAAAACTTTGTAATTGTTGGGCTTGGAAAAGTGATGTATGAATACATAGAGGAATGGCTTGTGTATAGTGTCTCATCTTGCCACATGATCGGGATGAGATCAATATTCTTGAATTTCTCAAAATATGACACGGGTTGCTATGTAGGATCTAGAATCAACACCACACAAGCAATAAGAGGGTATGTGTATGTAATATTCCAGCTCGATTCATGAGGATTTTTGGGAAGAAAACATATTTTGTATGTTCCATACTTAAAGGTAAACCTCCTCTCAGTTGCGACATTTGAATATGGAGGTTATGTAGTTGCATACCATAATGGACAGGTACTAGTGTATTAAAGGGAAGCTACTCTAGACACAACAATAGTGCATGGTATTTTCAAGGAGAGGTTATATAGGTTACTGGGAAGACCTATAGTTTGGTCTAATGGTTTCTTAGATTCTACATCAGATTCAATGTTAGATTCAATGTCAAATTCAACATCAATGTCAGAGGCATTGTCAGAGGTTAGCATTTGTGAGGCTCCTCCCAGTACAATGGGAAGAATGAGTCCATAAGTAAATCATCTAAAAATTTTCATTGTAAATACGTATATTTGTAAATGTAATATACATATGTGGATATATCCTAAAGTATATTAGAAGGCTTGTAAGCTGCTTGTTGTAAATTATATGAATGAGATGGACTATGTAAAAATTTCATATTGCCACCTTATATGAGTGAGAGAGATTTTGTTAGAGACTTTCTATATTGCCACCGTATAAGATGTTGAGAGTGAGAGGAATATTGTAAAAGATATTTATAGATAGACACCTTACATATTATTCTAAGTGAGAGGAATATTGTAAAAATGATTTCTATATAGCCACTTTATTCTAGATGGAGAGGAATCTCATTATAAATAGTTCTAAACCTTTAGACAATTTTGTTGTCTCATCATCAACTAAAGGATTATATATGGATCTAATTGTCTAAGTTAACATTATTTATTCTGAGGTACCTAAGGTGAAGTAACATAAGGATGCAAGTAGTTGCAACATGTAGATTAGAAGCGGAAAGAACATCAAAGTAATGAAAACATTTATGGAGATGGTAAAAGATAAATAATCCTCTTAAAAAATAATAGGCATAAAGGTGCATATTATAATCTTCTTTAGTATACTATTTCATGTTCATCTGACTATATATCTTGAACAAGAAGAAAGTCAAGTATAGATGATAATAATACATATCAAGTTATTTTTGAAGGTGGGAGAGGTAATGGACATGTAATTCATTCATAGTCTCCTACATATACATCAACACTATAGAAATAGAAATTCCAAAAGGGAAAGGCACATATTAGCATATGACTTGGTTTCATATTGACCAAAATAGTATATTCAACAAGAAGAGATGGGAGTGGATGTTGAAATACATGATACAGGTATTGCAGAGATTCCGTGAACAAGAATTTTGTTATAAGGGAATCTATGAGCCAGAACTAGATCTATTAGTGATAGTGTCAGAGTCTAGATTCATAGCCATATTTGATAGAATTAAACATAAGTACAATTATCTAATACCTAAGATCAAAGACCCAAGATGAAGACTGAATTCTGAAAGTTTCAACAAGGTGGAAGAGTGAGTTAAAGTTATCATCACTAAGTTGTTGAATATCTTTACTTTTGGAGTTCCAAAACATATTTAGTGGGAAGGTGTGATCCAGGAGGATCTAAGGAATTATCGCAGAGGTCCAGAAGGATTTGGAATGATCACAGAGGTCCAAGGGGCTCTAGAAAAGCTCAAAATTGGATCATCCCAAATTCTCTTTAAAATGACATCATTACATAGAGCTCGTCGTTGTCTTTTCAACAGTGCAATTGACAAGTCAAATGGAGTTCGTATGAAAAAGTTATGAGTGGTAAAAGTTCCATCCAAACCTGGTCAAAGGTCAAAGTAAACATAGGCAAAAGGGTGACACATGACACATGATCATATAGGTGACATGGAATATCTAGTTGACAAGTGATTGCTCAGACCGTACATTAAAGTGGATGAATCACATGTTGACGCGTGGAAAGAGATAACCAATGAGAGGCTATCACATGGTAGCCTCCCATTGGCCTATATTGTTGTGGTTTATTAATTATGGAGTCAACGGGGGTTGAACCTATGACCTCCATAACCTCCCAAGGTCTTAATAAACCCCCAATTACCATCATGCCACCATGGTGTTACTTAACCATAAATGTGGCTGAAATTATTTAAGCTTGTATGAAGGTTCAATCAGTAGAAAAAAGGGATGAGGGCTTACGCCATTCACCTATAAGCTATCGGTGTGTATGTTATACCACATGACCAATAGCATAATGCTCGAGGGTTAATGAATATGCAATAGGTTTTAAAACAACACACCATATATATATAGTATATGGTTATACTATAACCATATAACCAACCAATGAATATGCCAAGAGAGAATCACGGGGAATAGAACCCCCGAAATTTTCTAAACTTAGCCACGGTTTTAACCAATGCACCATGAGCGGCACATTTAACAAGATCCCATCAGAAATAGTATTAATTTTAACAAAAACGCGTGTGGAGGTTTGGCCAACCAAGACTATATATTGGTCACTCGTATCAATGTTGACACATTCCAATGTGTAGAGATCCTAATGGTAGAATAGATCCCGAGGTGAAGAGATATTGATGTAGGAAACAAATCCTAAGGATGTATGGATTGTTTAAAATTACGTTATAAGAAGAGACCAAGTATATTTCTCTTGTAAAGTGTGCCATGAGGTATATTGTCCAAACATAGTCAACTTTATACTCTTTTTTTATGATTTTTCACAAGGATCATGAGTTTTAGCTCTATTTTTTTATTTGAGGTCATTTGTAAAATTATTAGCTCAAATTTCCGTTAATGAACTTTTAGCGCATTTTTTTGTATGCCGAAGAGGGTGAAATTGGGCCAGTTCGGAATTTGGTTGACTTTATAGTCAAATTTCTCAAAATTTTGTAAGGATTTTAATGGTGAACTTATTTCCTTGTTTTGAGTAATGGAATTAAAGAGAGTCCATTAAATTGTCTTTTATGAACCCATATTGTAATGTAATTTGGTATTTTGAGATGATGGAGAACAATCATGTTATCTAAAAGGACTTTGAAGAGGAAGTGTTATGTCATATACATATGTAATTTGAGTTCATTTATTTTATGTTATGACATCTCACTATTCTACAAATTAATCATCAGTTTATGAGTTTTTGGATAAGAAGCACATCATCAAAATTATGTAAATCACCTCAATACGGTTAGTAAACTAATTCTAAATCAAGTTATATGTTGCATGTGTGTATGTGTTTGTGTGTGTGCGTGTGTGTGTGTGTTTGTGTGTGTGTGTATTGTAAATAAATAAGTGGTGTCTAACGATTTTTGGATCACTATTAATATTGACGAAGTGTTAGTACAATCTACTCATCGTGAAGCTAGTAAGGGAATGCATATGTCTGAAGATAAGAAGCCACAGAAGTTGAAGACAAAGTCGAAAGGAAAATGTAAGAGTAATAAATCAGCTACAGTAAAGAAATATGAAGAGAAACCTACATGTCATCACTATAAAAGGAAGGGACATGAGGAAGCACAATGTTGGAAACTACATCCAAAGTTGCGACCAAAGAAGTTCCAGGATAAGGGGAAATGGAGGATTGTTGCAACAACTCAACAATATCTAGGATCAAATTCAGGAGATAAATTTAATATCACAGTAATGGGAAGAAAATGTATATATACTGTTAATTCTAGTTCTTCAGTTCAATATGATAAATTTGAAGGTGTTCCTAATCAAGAGAAACACAATGATATTTTCCATGCCAGGAATATAGTGAAGCATACAAAGATAGATACCTTGTTTTATGTGGATCTCAAGTGAATTTTATATTTGAAGTAATTGTTAATAAGTTGGTTTTAAATAACACACCTCATGTGAAACCATATCCATTAGGTTGGGTGTGTGAGGATGCTAAGTTGCAAGTGATGAAACAATGTAAAATCATATTTTCAATTACTTCCAAGTTCTTTGATTAGGTTGAGTTAGACGTCATGCCACTTGAAATTTGCAGCATAGTCTTGGTTAGTCCATATCTATTTGATATGAAAGCCATATTGTATCATGAAGAGAACAAATATCACCTTTTCAAGGATGGGATTGAATATATCGTTAGAGCTCACCAAATTAAACTAATATCTCTTTAGTGGGCACATGAAAAAAGAAGAGACTTATAAGTGCTAATAAATATTTTTTTCTCATGATAGTGAAGCAAAAAGAGGAATATGTATCAGATGCATTGTCAGGTTGTGATCCATATCATAAAAAAGAATTGGTAAAGATCATATCTTACTATGATGAGTTATTTTAGGAATCTACAAGGTTTCCTCCTAAGCGGGAGGTTGAACATGAAATTTATTTGCAGCAATGTGCTCCTCTTCCTAACATTGGTGTGAAACAAATATTTCAATGGGGAGGAAAGCATAAGAAATTATTCGATACAATGAAAGAGAAAATAAGCATCACACCATTTTTTACTCTTCCATATTTGCAATAGCCATTTGATATTCAAACCGATGCGAGTAGATATGACATGGGAGAAGTCTTGATGCAACGAGGTAAACCTATTTGTTATCATTCTAATACTTTTACTCAAGAAATAATTAACTATCCAACATATGAGAAGGAATTGTATGTGTTGGTACAAAGTGTTAGAAAATGGAAGCATTACTTAATGGGGAAGGAGATAATCATTCATACAGATCATCTTCCATTATAGTATTTGCAATCACATAAAAAGATACAACAGTCACGACCCTTTAGGTGGACGGGATTCTCACAACAGTTTCATTTGTTTATTAAGTATAAGAATGGTATTCATAATAAGGTTGTAGATATGTTATCAAGACCAATGATTAATGAATCTACAATATTGAAGCATAATTATTTAGCTCATTAAATTTATGTTGAACAATATGCTAGAGATGATAATTTTAAAGATATATATGAAACATTAACACATGGCAATCATCATGAAGAATCAAATTATCATGTGCATGATAATTTATTATATCATCTTGGAAACAATTGTATACCTAGAGATGATAGAGCAAGTGTAACCAAAGAATAACATACACATCATATTTCTTATCACTTTGGGGTAGGTAAGACAATAGCATAGTTGCAAATATTTGATATTGGCTTTGAATGAATGAGACAGTTTCCAAGTACATAAAAGGGTGTGTTATGTGTGCCACATGAAAACCTAGCAATAGAAAGTTGGGATTATATACGCCACTTCCAGTACCTTTTCAACCATGGGAAAGTAGATTTTGTAGGGGTTTTGTCGATGTCCAGAACAAGTCACAATTATTTATATCTCATCATGAATAGGTTTAGTAAGATTTTTATATCAATTCCTTGCAAGAAACAAGTCACAATTGAACAAACATCACAGTTGTCCTTTGCTAATGTATAGGTTCATTTTGGGCACAAAACATTTTAGGGGATAAATTTCACCCATGGGATAGTTTTCCATGGCTTTTCCCAAAAAATGATTTTCCATTCTAAAAATGATTCGCCCAAATTCTATAGGACAAATTATTTTACCGTTAAAATTGCCAAACATTTATAAAAACTAGATAAAATCCTTAGAAATTTGAATATTTTAACAAAAATATCGCCAAAAATTTATAGTTGACATATAAAGGACTAGTAATATTTTCCAAGGTTTCTACATTTAAAAATAAATTTCCATCCTTAAAATTATCCATGATTTTGGGTTTCCTACATCTATTATATCTGATTGAGACTCTCGCTTCTTGGGAAAGTTTTTGTCTAGTTTATGGGAGCTGATGGACACTAATTTAAAGAAGAGTACAAATTTTCATTTTCATATAGATGGAAAGACAAAGGTGGTGAACATGATTGTGGTACATTTCTTAAGAGGACATTGCAGTAAACATCCTAAGTTGTGGGATGACCAGTTACAACATGGCTATAATCGTGTCATGAATTCTTCTATTCAGAGAACTCCTTTTGATGTATGTTTTGGATACTTTCCTAAATCACCTATGGAGTTTTCTTTCAGAGAAGCAAGAAAAAGGATGAGAAAAATGATGCTAATAAATCTAAGAGGTTCAATTAGAGAATTCAGTAGGTACATAAGGTAGTACATGAAAAATTGGATAAAATCCAAGCCAAGTACAAGGTCAGGCATGATAAACATTGGGTTGATCATTAGTTCTAAGTCGGTGATCAAGTATGGTTACATATCAACAAAGATAGAATGAAGGGTTGTAACACACCCATGACGAGGTGTTGGCACAGGGGCAGACCCAGGGTTCAATGCTTCAACAATGCACCAACAAAACCCTAACTACTGACCCTTTCGGCAACACCTGCAAAGCAGATGAAGTCTCATCCGAGGTAGAGGCAAGGGTGTTTGCAAGACTCAGGTGTCTGTAACCTTAGCTGGGACACATATATGTGACTCTAACACTTAGCAAACACTTTAGCATAGATCATTCATCAGTATTTAACCCTCATGGCACTCCACAGATGGCACAGAGCACTGCAACATTCACTTAGATCTAGGTTAAGTTAGCACTTAGCAACAACAAAATAGGTTGATCACTCAACACTTTCATATATGTCAGATCTATATCCATACATCTAAGAAGCACAAAGAAAAGTATATCTATCTAAGTATATCATAGCAAAGCACATAGCATAATCATATCAAAGCACAACACATGGAAAGAGACAAACACATTAGGTCGAGGCACCGATCACAACACACAGGTTTACCGTGGTTCACCCCCACCCTGGGGCTACGTCCACAAATTCTTACTCTACTTTATTAGCTTTGGTCAATCTGATTATAGCATAGAGCTCAAACTTGTGCTCCCCATAGGACAGGAGATCTGTGCGTACCTCGCTAGATCCTCCTTCCCTAAGTAGATCTAGCACATAGCCTTCTTCCAATCCATGCACTTAGCACTTACAACACTTACACTCAGCTCTGCAGGTTGGTCACATAGTATACACAAAGCCTTTACTAGCACTTAGCTTCTCATCCTCTCTTACATTTCCTAGCTACTTATTTATACTTTACAAAATAGGCCTAAACATGGGTAAACCCATGGGATGACATCCCATACCCATTACATTATCCCCAAAAACCTAGAAAGGACCCAAGAAAGGGGTCTAGCTTCCACGATCTCTGCTTCGCGTTGCGCTCTATCTTTGACAAGCTGTTGAAGTTCCAAAAATGGTCAAATATGACCAAGTGTTTCCTCAAACTTGGTCAAGGGCCAATAGGCCCCCAACACTCACATGTGACTCATCCTGAGTCACTTATATATGGGTAAAGTTGCCTCAAAGGTCTCGAGCTTGGCTTGAGTTGCTTCAACTTGTCTCTGTGCTACTACTTCTTGCTCAGCAAACTCCTGAACAACCGCTTCGTTGATAGGCCCTTCTAGTTGTTTCTTGACTGTAAAAACTACTTGCTCCAGTAGTGTTCCTTGGCCTTCAATTTCTTCAAACAGTATATAGGCCTCCTCCTGGATCGACTCGAGTTTCTGGGTGACTCCCATCACTTTGTTTTGCATGGGAAGAAAAATTTGTTGGGCAGTTCATTGTTCCTGGGATCTCTTCATCCTCTCGATAGGTGACAGGAGCTTGATCTGTGCCTGTACTATATCTGTGTGTTTCTTCGCTTCCTGTAGTTGGGACTCCAGTTTCTTCAAATCTGGGTCTTCAAATAGTTTCTCATATATCTATGCACTTTTGTTACTTAGTTGTTTGCATTCTGCAACAAGTTTTCTAATCCTCTCGACTGCACTCTGAGCATCCAATTCTCGTTGGTCGTGCACTTCTTGCAGAGTCTGTGGTATGGTCTAAAGCTCTAATTTCACAACCCTTTTTTGAAGCTGCTGAATAACTTCATCCAACTTCATCACTTGATGCTCTATGGGCTCTTCGGCCTTCTTCTCTAAGCTGGTCATAGAGCAAAATTATCTGTTGATTGCTTCTTCAATTCGGTTTTGCTTCACGAGTAGTTTCTCTTTCTCTTTTTGGACCTTCGCTCGGTCTTCTTTAAATTTTTCTTGGAGAGGATTATTCTCTTGTTGCACTGCTTGACATTGCTCAATAATTTCTTCCTATGCCTTCTTGAGGGCCTAGGTGTCCTGCACTTTTTCTTCCTGAGCACGTCGAAGGTGTACTTCAACTGTATCAGCAATCTTGTGGATTTGGACTTATTCATCTCCTTCTTTTGTTGTTCCTTCTGGCAGAGGTGTAGTAGAGATTGCTCGGCTAGACTGGAGTGCCTGTTGTACTCCTTGGAGAACAATCTCAATCTGGCTATACATTTGTTCCTGGTTCACTTCCTGCTTCTCTATTATTTCCTTTGAAGCATCATTGACTGCTACAACAATGAAATCAAAGTCATCCAATGTGAGGGCAGTTCAAATCTTAGTTACAGGGGTCCTTGGTTTCTTTCTGGAGGAAGACTTCATAGGTGAAACCTTCCTTTTCTTGGATGAGTCTATTTCATTTCTCGATGGTGGTACTTCGACTTGTTGTTGCTTAGATTATGCACCTTCTTCATCATCACCTTCTTCATCTGGCATAATGGAAGCCGTCCTTACAGATATTCTATCTATATCCTGAACCATTTCGGGCTTCTTCGTCTCCCTTGTCTTCTTTGTTCTATTGGGCCCAGGTGTATCTTGCATAGCTTCTAGGTTGTCAATGTCTGAAATTTCTATGGGGTCTGCTGAAACAAGGGGGTTCGTCGACCACTCCTTGGTGATCTCTTCTAGGTCTTCTTCTGTCAACTTATAGTAGGACTGGAGTTGTTCTTGGTTCTCATCAGCATGTGGGTTTAGGTATATAAAATGGCTGTCTGCACTAAAATTTATTAGAGGTCAGAACCTCTGCAAAGTGTTTGGGGTTATGTGAGGTTCACTCCTTATGGTTGCTTTCAGTTGATTATAATATACGTGGAAAATGACATTCGATTTCCATTGCTTGCTCATGTTGTTTGAGTACCACAAGGTATTGAACTTCATAGCTAGTGGCTCAAAAGGGTCAAGGTTCAAGAAAGTTGCACCTTCTGGTAGCTCCCATGCAACAAAGGAGATCTGTATCAGGAGCCAGCTAAAATGGAATTTGTGCCCTTGATCCTAAGCTTCTCTACAATCAATCTCCAGTTGATTCACCAAGTACTTCACCCAGTTCATCTATAGTCCCTCTGCACACTTTCCTGCGAGGTCAACTACGAAGCCTGATACTTGTGTTGGTCTATTCTTACATACCATATTCCCTGCAATTAGTTTTCATGCGAGGCGCACTGCGCCACTTTCAATAGAAGCTACCTTGTAGCCACTCATGCCTTTCTCAACATCACCATAGGACTCTTTTATCTTCTACCCAAGAGCACAGTCTTCTGTCTTTCTAGGATAGTACTCATGGGGATCAAGGCCCTACATGCTAAGCCCGATGATCCTATTGATCAACGTCAGATCAACAATTATGCGGAGTTCTAACCACAGGTATCCTTCATGGTAACTTTCTAGAAGTAACTTTACATAAGCATTCACCTCCTGGTGTCTGTTGAAGTGCAGTATTTTCATAACGTTTAGCAAAGTAGACTCTGTGAGGTTCATCCTCCATTGTTGTAGGATGAGATTTGAGTTCTTTCCCTTAGTTCGCACCAAGAACTTATACGGAGAAATCATGCTATAAACTTTACAGTCCCCTAGGTTGAAGTCACAAAACATCAACGTTGTAACCTTGTCTTGATCTACATGGTAGGTGTGTACTCCCTTCGATAAATATGCAGTTACTAGGGTATATTCAAAATCTCTAGGGACATTGTCCCTACTTATATCACTACTTAGAGGGGGTATGTATGCTGGTAGAATGGATGGCACTAACTTTGCGTTGACTATGTCGACCTTATGCTTAGTTCTCTTCTCTGCATCGGCTCGAGATGTTCCAGCTCAAGTAGTCCACAAGGAGGCTTGCACTCCTCCCTTCGATGAGGCTTGGAATCCTTTGGACATTCATCTTTCCGATATGACTCTCTCAATCATTAAATGGAGAAGGACTTATGTGATGGATTCCTCAAGTGTGGTGAGATCGTCGGACATACGCACTCGGAAAAGATAAGAGGGGTCATGATGATCTCAAAACATTACACTAGGGTGAACGATCTGCTTGGAATGATCACTGTATACAATTATGAGTTTTGCGGTCTTCACGTTTTAAGTTGGCAAAAGTGTTCTTCATGCGCAGTGCGACGAGATAAATAGGAAATTCATCAATGGTCTAGTTGCAACAGGTATGAATCTTTCATGAACATTGATCCATCCATTATGGCATGGTCCAACTGTCTAGTGGTGATCCTTTAATGCTTTTCTGTTTGTTCAGGGTGGAAGTCAAATGGGTATATCAGTCCAACGGCTATATTGTTGCGCCATGGCGAAGTCCCAAATGTCGTTGTTCTGATATCTCAGCAAAGCTCAATTCTTGTGTTTTTTCCTTTTGTGAAGTTTCCTACAGAACCTTCTGTAAATTTTTGATCTTGGCTCTCTTCTTACTTAGCTTCCTAGCCTTCTTCACAGTGAGCTTCATCTAGGTCATCCTTTTTCCATTCCGAGTCTTATATTCTCTCAACATAGTCACTTCGGACTGTTGAGGTTCTTTCTTTAGATCCAAGGGTAATACTCCTTCATCATATGGATTAGGTATTTCCGTCTTCTATGGTTCCCATAACACTCTTATAGCTTCAACATCCAGGTCCCTGGTGTTCAACAACTGAGATTTGTTCTCTTTTTCTTCCATCAAGTAGGCGATACTTCTAGTCATAAATTCCATGAGTTCTTGCTTGTTCTGTTCTAGGGCTTCCTTTTCTTCTTTTCACTGGATCTGGTCTTTTTCAATCTAGATCTTTCCTAACAAAGCTAGAAATGGGGCACGGTCCTATATAAATCTAATAACTTCGAACTCTTCCTCTTATGAAGCTCCATGGGTACTCATATCTATCTGGGTAATTATGCCACATAGGGTTACCCTTTTTCCTTTAAACAACCCTATTCTTCTTAGTGAAGGAACCATAGCAGGCCTTCCTAGAGTTTCCCAAGTACCTTTTGTCATAATGTTCATCTATGTTCCCTCATCTAGAGCACAGTCAATGTCGAAGTCTCCTATTCTTACTTCGGTTTTCTCCTTTTCTTTGAAGATCTCTGACAAACTGCCATCTTTATGTTCATCCAAGGTTTCTTTCATTTTCAGTAACATAATCTCTGATTCTTTCTGGGGTTCTTCTATAATGTTAGTCTCTTGACCTTGCTCCATATTCATCTTTTCAAGTCTAGTAATCATTCTAGAGAAATCCAATACTTCATGGTCCATAGCCTTACAACAGAGGCAACTAGGGTTTCTCCCAGGGAATTCCTTAGCAAGATGTCTTGATCTTCTGTAATTGTAACAAAGAGTTAATCCTCTCTTTCTCTTCCATGATCCCCAAATTTTCTTGTACTGAGCACTAGGATCATGATGGCTAGCCTGCAAAAATTTGTTTATCGGATCCTTCATCCATTGGTTAGTCCAAAAATTATTTCTATGCAAATGTATAACATATCTTTCATTATTCTTATCAGATCTATTCATATCAAACGTTCTTTCATCTAACAATGCCCTAGTTTTCAAGCTAGGACAAAATCTATCAAGCATACCTAAATCCATACTTTAGAAACACAAATTTCCACTTATTTTATTTCTATAGATTACAAAGCTTCCAGATATAAGAACTTTTAACTTTTCTTACCTTTATCAGAGCACAAAGCTTACATATCTTACCTCTTTCTGTAGATCTGACTTAGAAACTTCTACTTTAACCTTTCTTAGAGCACAAAGCATTCATATCTGACTTCGTTTCTTCAAATCTGTCCTTCCTTATTCAACACAGAGATTTTTGGATCAAGTGGATCACTGTGCACTAGGGAACAGGTCCATGCACAGAGCTTTTACAATTTCAGGATGAACTTTCTGCACAAAGCTTCTTCTTCCTCAGTTCCCAGCAATCATAGTTTCAGGTCCTACCAACAGAACCATTTGTTGGCATAGGGGTAGACCCAAGGTTCAACGCTTCAACAACGCACCAACAAAACCCTAACTACCGGCCCTTTCGACAACACTTGTGAAGCAGATGAAGTCTCACCCGAGGTAGAGGCAGGGGTTGTTACAAGACTCAGGTGTCTACAACCTTAGCTGGGACACATATCTGTGATTATAAATATTAGAAAACACTTTAGCATAGATCATTCATCAATATTTAACCCTCATGGCACTCCGCAGATGGTGCAGAGCACCACAGCATTCACTTAGATCTAGGTTAAGTTAGCACTTAGAAAAAACAAAATAGGTCTAGCACTCAACACTTTCATATATGTCAGATCTACATCCATACATCTAAGAAGCACAAAGAAAAGAAAATCTATCTAAGTATATCATAGCAAAGCACATAGCATAATCATATCAAAGCACAACACATGGAAAGAGACAAACACATTAGGTCGAGGCACCGATCACAACACATAGTTTTACCATGGTTCATCCCCACCCTAGGGCTACATCCACAAAGTCTTCTTCTTATTTATTAGCTTTGGTCAATCTGATTATAGCACAGAGCTCAAACTTGTACTCTGCATAGAACAGGAGATCTGCGCACACCTCGCCAGATCCTTCTTCCCCGAGTAGATCTAGCACAGAGCCTTCTTACAATCCATGCACTCAGCGCTTACAACACTTGCACTCAGATCTGCAGGTTCATCACACAGTATACACAAATCCTTTACCGGCACTTAACTTCTTGGCCTCTCTTACATTGCCTAGCTACTTATTTATACTTTACAAAATATGCCTAAACATGGGTAAACCCATGGGTCGACATCCCATACCCATTACATTATCCCCCAAAACCCAAAAATGACCCAAGAAAGGGGTCTAGCTTCCATGATCTTTGCTTTGGGTTGCACTCCATCTTTGACAAGCTATCGAAGTTCCAAAAATGGTCAAATATGACCAAGTGTTTCCTCAAAATTGGTCAAGGACCAACACGGGGCATACAAATTTTCTCTTTTCTTAAAGGACAGAATCTCCATTCATGGTTTCTAATATGGAAAGTTGGGAACCAATTTGACCTCCTGGTCAAGGATATCTGATTCTAAATCCAAAAATCTCTCTGATACCTAGATGGTCTCATTCTGTAATTAAACACAGAACCTTTTGGCTTCTTGGTGCAGGTTTAAGGGCACCCGTGACCTACCCTTTCACTCCCCTGTGAAATCTCAGAGTACTGGGCGTTAGCTCTTTTTATGGATAATCCCCCTCTTAATGTGACCTTGGAAAATGACCTTACGGGACCACGTGATTGTGGATGTGGCCAAAGGTGGTTAGATTCAAACTGCTTTTCGGCCCGCAATTCTCCTTGAGCCTCCATGTGTCCTCTTTTCAAATCCATGGTTTGAATTGTGACCCACCCTCAAATTTTTAATGTTCGTTTAACTCTTATCCCCGCAATTCTACGGGACCGTCGATCTCCTGATCTTGATAGTACCTCAAAAATTGGCAGTTCATATATGTCCCTCTTAGACCTACGGATCATATCTAACCTCTTACAAAAATCAACAGATGAGATCTCCTTTGTAATTCCAAGTTTCGAGAGTTTCAACTCTCAAAACCCAACTCTCTTCCATACTTCAATCTTCCGAGTTGACGATCTACGTACACCTATCCTCCTAATCAAATACTGTGCCTTTACTTCAGGTGGTTGACCTTTCAACTGGATCAATGGTCTTGAGGCCCTCTTCTCAATCAACGATCGAGATCTCCTTTGTGTTTGAGACTTTTGAGATCTCAAACTTCACCCTTTTTCCCAATGAATTGTATCCAGAGACTATAATCCACTGATGTGTGTCCTATTGATATGATGATCGAAGATTACTTCAAGTCTTTACCCAGATTCCACAGATTTTCTCCACATCTCCCTTAGATCGGACGACTACGAATTACTTCAGATATTTATCTGGAGTTCTCAATTTTTTTCCATGTCTCCCTTGGATCTGACAGCTCAGATCCACTTCATTGATCCGATGCTTGATATTCACTCTAGAAAATCTGACGAATCAACTTCAATTAGACTAATCAAACGATTGGGATTTGCTTTGGATTTTCGGGAATTCAAACTTCGCGAATCTCAAATCTCAGTTGAGAAAATCTCGAATGGAT
The DNA here is from genome assembly GCA_032191745.1 of Picea mariana. Taxonomy (NCBI): domain Eukaryota; kingdom Viridiplantae; phylum Streptophyta; class Pinopsida; order Pinales; family Pinaceae; genus Picea; species Picea mariana. The sequence goes on along the minus strand of JASDQU010436296.1, from coordinate 87,955 downwards.
TTCCCAAAGCTGCTGATCTAACGACTCAGATTCACTTTGGAAATCTGATGCATGAGGTTTACCTCGGATGATCCGACGTTCAAAGTTTACTTCGAATGATCCGATGGCCGATGTTTACTTTGGATCTTCACCCAGAATCCACAGATTCATGCCACCCGTCCTCTAGATGTGATGGTTCAGATCTACTTTGGACGATCGGATGGTTAACATTTTCTTCAGCTATTTTTCCTCCTCCTTGTCCAAAATCCTTCGGAGTTGTGGATCTTATGCCATATGTCCTCCTTGAGGATGGACAGTCCCAATTTACTTTGGGACTTTGGGACTTTGACAAGTCCATTGTCTTGTTCACATAAGGGTTGAGTCTCGTGCATTTACTTCTGGATCCAATGGTTATTGGTCCTTCACACTTAGATACAACATATGGGATTCGTTCCTCTCCTCCATGCTTCCTTTGTTCACTGGACATTGATCTAATGGTCCAGGCTCCTCTCCACACTCAATCTGATAGTTGTTGTCACTCCTCCTCCTAAGATTTCAACTTTCTATGGCTTAGAGGATTTTATAAGTATTCAAATTCCTTGGCCTTTGTTCCTCCTACGAGTCTGTCTCTTGGACCTCGTCTGCACTTCTGAAAAGTTCTTATCTCTTCTTAGCTTTGGGACTTTGAATAATTCCTACTCTTATGCCCTCTTAGGACTATCTCTTCTGAGCTTCAACTACTCGAACCTCAAAGGTCTCTGTCCCTTCTATTCCTCAAAGGGATGTATGTGCCCTCCTAGAAACTTTCTCTCAAGCACTCCTTACTGAGTTGTAGAGTGTTCGGTAACTTTGTGAGTGTCTCCTAATAACTTTTTTTTCGAGGTTTCGGTCACTCCAACAAGCGAATCTCCCAAAGCACGGACTATGAATCTCATAGATTGGACAATCGAGAAGGATCCCGATGGATAAGAGATCCACAGTCCAGATTAATTTTGGGACTTCAGGACTTCAGGGATTTTTACTTCCCTTACCATGAACTCACAGTTCGCCGAACTTGCGAAGTTTGGAGGACTCAAGGGGTTAATTCATGCACTCCTTTCCATATCCAAAGGTCACAACGAACCTTGGCTCTTTCCGAATAGTTTATCGTTCGTTCCTCATCCGAACAAAGGATCCTTCCCTTTCAATACTTCAATCTCACTATGTTTCCTGAGATTTGTTAGCTATGGAAGGCTTAAGATCTTTTCCCTCTTTCTCTAGAATGTAACACTTCTAAGAATCCTTCTACACACCCCCTACGTTCATTCCTCAACTCTTGAACTTAAGTGGTTCTTGGTATTTGTTTGCCTCGCAGAGAGCCTATGCATATGTTCACTATCTCTCATGAGATTTAATAGAATCCATCCTACAAGGGACTCATAATGACTAGGTGGGTCGACATGTGTACATGAAACTATGCCCAAGGTCGATGAACTCACAGTTCGTGGCTCTAGCTTAAGCCCTCATAAGACGCAAGAATTTATGAGTATAAAACATATTCCATCCATATAATTTCCTACTTTCCTAATTATACAATCAAGAAGACACCAAAACGAGATGTAGTATAAATCATTAAGAAAACATATCTATCCCTACAACATTCATAGGATATCCAACTTTAATTCATAGTACCAGCTAAATACACAAGATATGTGATTACTTATCTATTACAGGTAGTAGCCAACTAACTGACTGTGGGAGTTCATACTTCCACCCAACCATAGGCTCAGAGGAATTCATTCTTAGCACTCTAGCCACCCCCGTGCCAAGCCATGATATCACCAGGGAATTCTTGCATTTCTCAAGGACTCTTTCTCTATTTTAGGTTCTGTTCTCTGCAAACTTTCAGACATTTTCTTCTTTGTTATGGCCTCGACGAGTTTTATCAGATTCTCAATTAGAATCAAGCTCGTAGCCTTCTCTTCATTATCCACTGGAGAGATCTGTGCATTCTCTTTATCCATTTGTATATATTTCTTCTGGATGGTTCTCGACCCATCCTTCTCCTTCTATCAGAAGGGAACTCCAGTCAGCTTGGTATGTCATACCCAGTGGTACTTCGGGTTGACATTCTGTAGTTTTGACCATGCGTCCATTCATGGGAGTGATTGATAATTCAACCATTGGTCCTTTCTTCATTAACCGATTCTTTCCTTGGGATCCGAACGAGGTTTATTATCCTCATCAAAGTAATTTGGGGTTATTTGATATAATGACCATCCCTTATAGTTTTCACATTCTTTCCTCTAGTGATATCATGGCCAATACTTTCAAGGCTTCACCCGCACAGTCAGTTATTGGAAACTCAAACAATAATACATTTACACTGTACACATGCCTTAGTATGGTAAATCCTATTTTATGATTAATTACAAGCTGGGGGAAATAGGGGTGTTACAAGGGTGAAGGTAAAAATCTAAGACCAATCCAGTATGTTCCATTCAAGATTTTGGAGAAAATTGGTACCAATGCCTTTCATTTATATCTAAAATGTTATATGCAAATGTATTTGGTAGTGAATGTGGAGAATTTGAAACCTTATGAGCCTCCTATGATTGTGGATGAAGATGAAGGTATTTAGATTCTGACAATTGATGATTTTTCTCCAGAATACTTAGAAAAGCTATGAGAAGTTGTTATCCTTGATAGAAGAATCGAGACTTCACAATGAGGTGCTGAATAATATTTTTGAGTTGGTATTAAAGGGGTAAAACCAAGAAAATCAAAGTGGATCAAGACCAAGAAGGCGAGGAAGATTTACCCTCACTTATGTTTTGAGTAATCAAGACTTTTGGCGGTCCAAAAGGCTTCCAATGGGGACAAATGATCCATGTGGATTTGAGATTGCTTAAATTTGATCATCTCAAATTCTCTCAAAAATGAATTCATTGTGTAGAGATCAATAATATGTTTCCAACAACGCAAGAATCTCCTCAAACATAGCTCATATGAAAACGTTATGTCTCTTAAAAGTTTTGGTCAAATAGGGTTGAAGGTCAAAAAGGGGGTGACACGTGGCACATATGTACATGTCGTATGGGATGAGTTACCATATTGTATGGGTGATGAAGCAGTGACTTCGACCAACTGACGTTGAACACGTGGCATGGTCGTACAGGCATAAATGGACCAATGAGGGACCGCGACATGGAAGTCTCCCATTAGCCTAATATGGCTGAGATTGAATAAAATTGTGTTGAGAACCAAAAGGATCAAACACGGGTCTCTCACCTATTTCTCCAATGACCTACCATTATTCCCTCCGCATATTAATTAATAATATATGGCTTGCTTTGTATTTGAGTTTGGTACAAAGTTCAATCGGTGGAAAAATAGGATCGAGGGAATAACCCCCGATCCTATATATATATATATATATATATATATAATGTTGTAACCAAAATTCGTGGAAATCCAAAACTATAAATTAACCAACAAACCACATACTATATATATAACGTATAACAAAGCGCCAATGGGGGGAGAGGTCTGTGGAGTCAAATGTGTGACCTCCTACCATTTATGCCAAACATTTTAACCAATACACCAAGAGATCCCTTTGATACAGGATGCCAACAATATTATATTTTAATGTTTGCCAACAATTATGGATGGTAGTTAGGGCCTGTGACTTATTTAAGATGGCACTAGGATCGAGGTAAAGGATAAAGTACGACAGAGTATGAAAGAGTACGGATATGGATATGCATGCCAAATATAGCATATTTTTGCATCAAAGTTTGTGCCATAGGGTATCTATACTTTGAGTCTATATTGTAAGGGGTGCCAAAGGGTTCCCTAAAGAAATTATAGTGTGTTTATACTCATATTTCCCGAAATTTTGAGAGGAATTCAATGGTGCACTTTGTTTCTGAATTTGAGAACAGATAAAAAGGTCAATGTAAGAACACACAAATTTGACCATTAATAAAGCAGTCTCTCAATTAGAAGCAGACCCCAAGACATAGCCTAAGTTAAGTGAACCTCGTTAACAAACTTGTGTTATGTGTTTTATTATTGTTGTTTCCATTTTACTCACCTATCTTGCAATTTATTTATCATTGAAGGGATTTTGGATAGTAACTGAATTCATATTATCTGTAAATAGTCAAAGAGATAATTTATATTTCAAATCAAGTTAGATGTTTATGTGTATTTGAGATATAATTTAAAATCTAAGGATTTTCATATAAAAGAGAAACCATTAGAAGATCCTAAATATGGATTAGCTCCTAAAGATGGTGCGGATCCACCCAAGTCTCATGTGGATCAAGAGATTTCTTCCCAATATGGATAGAAGAGGATAAGGAGTGGGGGAAGAGGAGAAAGGGAATGATGTGGAGGAAGTAGAAAAAAATAAAGAAGAAATAAGGGAGAAAGAGAAAGAAAAGGGTATTGAAGCTTATCCTCTTACAGGGTAGCATGTTCATTTCACTGAGACAACTAAATCTTTTTTTCCACTAGAATCTTGAAGAAATCCCCTCACCCTCACCTCTTCTCACTCAAAAAAGAAAATCAAACTGGGATCAAAGAAAAAAAGAGGCAAAATAAAAATAATCCTCATATAACCCCCAAAACAAAATAGTGTTATGGATTGTTTATGCATATTTTATGTAACCAATTTATAATAATTTGTCCATATACTGTGTAACAAAATGTATTACTAAGAACAATATCTAACTTGACTCCTCTTACTACTTTAATAACAGGACAAAAGAAACACAAAGGTGTGTCATCCCTTTTAAATTCTATACTAACATGCTAAACAGTTTGACCAAAACCATGTTTTAATACAAAAGTACTCATTTTGTTAAAAATAATAATAATAGGAGTTCTTATTAAATATTACTAAGAACAATATCTAACTTGACTCCTCTTAGTACTTCAATAAGATGACAAAAGAAGCACAAAGATGTGTCCTCCCTTTTAAATTCTATACTAACATGCTAAACAGTTTGACCAAAACCATGTTTTAATACAAAAGTACCCATTTTGTTAAAAATAATAATAATAGGAGTTCTTATTAAGTATTACTAAGAACAATATCTAGCTTGACTCTTCTTAGTACTTCAATAAGAAGACAAAAGAAGCACAAAGGTGTGTCCTCCCTTTTAAATTCTATACTAACATGCTAAACAGTTTGACCAAACCGTGTTTTAATACAAAAGTACCCATTTTGTTAAAAATAATAATAATAGGAGTTCTTATTAAGTATAGCTAAGAACAATATCTAACTTTACTCCTATTAGTACTTCAATATTAGTACTTCAATAAGATGATAAAAGAAGAACAAAGGTGTGTCCTCCCTTTTAAATTCTATACTAACATGCTAAACAACTTGACCAAAACCATGTTTTAATACAAAAGTACCCATTTTGTTAAAAATAATAATAATAGGAGTTCTTATTAAGTATTATTAAGAACAATATCTAGCTTGACTCTTCTTAGTACTTAATAAGAGGACAAAAGAAGCACAAAGGTGTGTCCTCCCTTTTAAATTCTATACTAGCATGCTATATAATTTAACCAAAACCATGTTTTAATACAAAATTACCCATTTTGTTAAAAATAATAATAAAAATAATTCTTATTAAGTATTACTAAGAACAATATCTAACTTGACTCCTCTTAGTACTTCAATAAGAGGACAAAAGAAGCACAAAGGTCTGTCCTCCCTTTTAAATTCAATAAGAGGACAAAAGAAGCACAAAGGTGTGTCCTCCCTTTTAAATTCTATACTAACTTGACCAAAACCATGTTTTAATACAAAAGTACCCATTTTGTTAAAAATAATAATAATAGGAGGTGTGTCCTCCCTTTTAAATTCTATACTAACTTGACCAAAACCATGTTTTAATACAAAAGTACCCATTTTGTTAAAAATAATAATAATAGGAGTTCTTTTCAGAGTTCAATAACTTTAAATAATAATAGTTAAAGTCATAATAAATAATAATAATAGGAGTTCTTTTTAGAGTTCAAGAACTTTAAATAATAATAGTTAAAGTCATAATAAATATTGTTTGGTTAGTTGGTAATAGTTAAAGTCATAATAAATGTTGTTTGGTTAGTTGGTAAAGTAGAGTATTTTATATCTTTATCTCATAACATATTGTCATAGATATGTAAACATTTTTTTAAATAACAAGGCTGTATGGCAGCTTATACCTGTCGATGAAGTTCTTACCAGTAGGCAATAAGAGATGCATTTGAACAACCAATCACAATTTAGAAAAATATTTTAAAATAATTAAAAAAAAATTAAAAATCAAATTGTAATGTTATACCTTTAAAAATGCTCAAAATTATTTTGGTCAAACCCCAGCTAATAGACTATCAATAGGATATCCAATACTATATACCATAGCAAGTGACAGGTATAATAACCAATATCCCTTCACATTATTTTGAATGATCTAAAAAAACCCAATTTCATAAAACATTTAGATATACATTGTAAAACCTCAAACTTATATTTAAGGTTAACACTCAAAATTTGTAATATAAAAATAAAACTTATATTTAAGTTTACCCTTAAAAAATTTGTGAAAAAAAAATACAAATGCCATCAACTTTGAATTGTACAAAATATTATATTATTGTAGTTTAACTTTAACACTCAAATAATTGTGAAAGAAAAAGTACAATTGTCATCCATTTAAATCCCACATACAAAATATTATTTTATTTTATTTAAATGTACCTAGAAAAAGGCACCCATGAGAACAACCACATTTATTTAACAAGATGGACCCCCAACTTTTGACAATATATATAAAAAAACAAGAAATATTTATTACAATAACATTGGGGGAAGTGAAGGCAACAATAAGACTTCAAAGTTTTTGGCCAATAAGATACCACATAAATAAGATTTAAAATTTAAAATAAATAAATATTTTTTATGGTCAACCATGAACTAATAGAAAGTCAAGCCTAACTCAAAGCTATATACCATGCTTATCGACAGATATAATAATAGAAGTTCCTATTATTTTTAGAGTTCAATAATTTTAAATAATAGTTAAAGTAATAATGTCCTCGAGGTGTAGGACATCGGTGAGTGATGTTAAAGTCATCGGTTCAAAACGGGGACAAAAAATTCAACCATGTTAAGGGTTGATGTGGCTCAAGCCGGGTGCATCCCCGAGTGATTTTGACAGCTTAGATGCCCCTGAGTCGTGGTTTCTCAAACCACAGGTTAATCGCGTAGCCAACAAATCTCGCACAAATTAACAAAAAAAAAAATAGTTAAAGTAATAATAAATGTTAAAAATTATAATAATAATAATAAAATTTCTTATTTTTTAAAAAATTGAATAACTTTAAATAATAGTTAAAGTGGTAATAAATAATAATTAAAATGATACAAAATATTAAAATAATAATAATAATAAGACTTCCTATTATTTTTAGAGTTCAATAATTCTAAATAGTAGTTAAAGTGGTAATAAATATTGTTTTGTTAGTTGATAAAGTGAAGGTGTATCTTTCCTTATCTCCTCGAACATTGTCTTGTCATAGATATGCAAACAATAAAAAGTAGAAAATTGCACTCGGAAGATACATATGGTTTGGACCCATTACTTATCCAAATCACTCACTTTGTTTGATTTTTAACCCAAAATTGTGTAAATCGAGATGTCCAATAATGTCTAAAGTTTCACTTTAGACGACATTCCTTATAATACAATGAATAAAGTTACTTAATATGGAATAAATGGTTTTATCAACATGACAAGTTAAATTATTCTTCGAAAATTTCAAGACAAGACAAGACAAGAAACTACCATGTACATTTTAGAAATAAAGTTCATACAAGAGGACCAAACACATGTATTGACTTTGATGTTATTTCAATAATGTATAATGTTCCAATTTCTATGCATGGCATTATATTTCATGTAAATATGTTTATTTATTTTTTAATAAAAAAAAATATTTATAATGATGGTATTATTCATAATAAATGATATTAATGATAATAAAGTAAATTAATTAATATTTTTTACAATTTTACAATTAATTTTTTTTATTAATTATGAATATATTATATTTTATATGTTTGTTAATTGTATCAAAATAAAAAAGAAACTTATAATTTATGATGAAAAGTTTTATCATGTGTATTATTAATAATTTAAAACCAAAAAAATATATAATAAAAAATATATATATAATAATTAGGTGATTGTACTTAAAAAGATTATATTAAATGATATCTTGATATTATGTATATATATAAATGGATCAAAGTTCATTTTCATATTTTTCATTTGAAGTTAATGAATAATAATTTAATGGATATTAAAAAAATAAATAAAATAATCATATACAATTTTTAGTAATAAAACTTAGTTTACATATAATCATAAAGCTTAAAAAAATCATCTTATTTTATCATATTATACCAAATAACCTATTATATAAATTATTCAATCAAAAGTATATATACAAATAACTATCAAATAATACACAAACAACACATAATGCCTTTATATTAATATCTAATTATAACATCCCCATATATACATGTAAATGGAATTTTGGAATTTTGTTTTCATCTTAATTTTTTTATATTCATTTAATTTTGGACTATCTAGTGCAAATTGCATAGCATTTTTTTAAGGTTTTTTTCATTATGAAGTTACAATTACATTTTTCATTTATAATATTCAATGTAAGCATCTCAATTAATTAGAGATTCCTTACTAAGGTTATAGTTAGTGTGAAATCTATTAAAATCTAAAGATTAAGAATTTTGTTTCTTATTATGATTTTTCTATTTTTTTTTTTTGTTTTCACATAGTTATCTTAATAATGAGGGAAATCATACTAATTTTAGAACAATCGTGTGTTGATGAAGAATATCACTTTCCACACTTGACCAACAAATATAAATATATATATATATATATATAATTCCCGACTACCCATCCTCCTATAGGTGAAAGTGTACATAAGTGTACAATCATCCACCTTGCTTGATCATATATGTGGGGTATCATCTGCCCCTCAAATAATGCAATTATCTAAACAAATGCATACCTATGATTTGTTGAGTGGTGGGTGGTGGGGGTAAAATGCAGACCTCCACCCCTAGGAGGATGAGAGGTGTTGAGATTTGAAATTTTTCATGTGTACACAAGTGCACATCTCATAGGGAAACCATCAAGCACTTCATCACATTTTATGGATTCTACTCAATATAAATTTGACAATACTAGTAATGGTGCCTCACTTAGTAGAGACTTCGCAAGAGACACACAATAGAGATATCCAACCCAAAGAATCAACCTTGAAACCTATTGTATAAAACTCAAAGTATTCAACCACTCAAGCTTGTCTGTCAAGATGAATTCCCTCATATACATACATACATATGTATGAACTACCATAAATCTATCTTAATTATAATCTTTTTAAGTATTAAAATATTTACAACTTAATTTCCTTTTAATCCTTCTAAATACTTAATGAATGTAGAAAATTAAAATAAACTTACATTAATTAATAAAAATGTCAAACTCTACATGTGCATGTGTTGACTAGACAACCTATATAAACATAGGTTCATTAACTTATACCCTTTGGATGAAGGAAAATATAAATCTTTTTAAATATTTAAACCAACTAACTTATAGTTTTTGTCATAAAGTTTATATGACTAATAAATATTTTATTAATAATTAATGTTTAGTGTAAAATGTTAAATTTTATTTTAAAGTGAATGTTGTTGAATAATTATTTAGTTTAATTAAGTAAATGTTATTGAATATTATTTAAGTTTATATGTTTGATGAATATTTTTTTAATAATTAATGTTTAATGTAAAATATTAAATTTAATTTTAAAGAAAATGTTGTTGAATAATTATTTAGTTTAATTAAATAAATGTTATTGAATATTAGTTTGGTTTAAGTGGTAATAAATGTTATTTGAGTGATGAAAAATTAAAGATGTTGTTTACATGTGTTATTGTTATTAATGATAATGATGAAAAAAAAAAAAAAATTATGAAATCTAAAACTAAACTATACTAGATTCTACATCTCTATCACTTAGTCCACTTATTACTACATTCACTACTATGTTTTGTGCAATAGATATGAATGAGAATTAGATATTCACTCCATAAATCAATTTTGTATGTTCACCTTAAGGGTTTATTATGAAGATGGCAGAAGGCTTTGTTATTAGTGAAATTTTTATATAGAAATCATTACATAAATGCTTTATAAGTGAGAGGTAAACACCTCTGTCATCAACCAATTTTTTTTTATCAAATGTTTAAATATTTTTAAATGCATGTTTTTCACTTGTGAGATGGTGCATTCACATTAGCACGTCATTTGTGGTTAGGGTTGGGTGAAAGTTTAAAAAAAAAAATGCAAGAAATGGAGATTCCCCTTAATTTTGAAAGCTTAGCCAAAGGATTCTTTTCACAAAAACACTTGATCATATGAAAAAATAACTCCTTTTACCTATGCATTACAATGTTAAGTTTTCACAACTCAAATTTGCAATTTTTTAGACATAGAAATTTCTAGAAGAATTTGAATAGTACAATGAAAGATGAAGGACAATAATTCCAAATCCCAAACTGATGCATGAGCATCGAGAGAGATGATGATGATGATGATTGTGATGCAAGGGGAATAAGGGTACATGTATGTAGATCATGATGGAAAAATGGTTGACGAAACATGTATGAGAAAGAGTTTCCTAGTGAACCAGCGGATACAGCGGCTAACGACCCATGTATTCCAAGTGATGGTTAATTTTTTATATGGACTTCAACAATGCTTATGTTGTAGGTGCAAGAAGAAAATGATTGAAGATGAAGAAGGAAGATACCAAAGATTGTGGAAGAAAAAATATGAAGATAAAGGAAAAGAACCTAGAAGAGGGGCCAATTTAATGTAGATTTCTCATTAAGAAGTGATCCGGATTTATGTAGGAACACAATGAAATACAGAAATACACATAAACACAGAGATGCAGTGGAAATAAGACTTCATTTCATTAATAACAAATGACTGAAATATGCTTACAGACAGAATGGAAATAAACTAGCTAGGGCGCTGGTAGCTTATCTCTGATAAGATGTGGCCGCTACTCGCATCCGTGAGAAGATGATTACAATGAGGCTCTGAAGGCCCTTTTACAATAAACGGGAATGCCAAAAGTCCTAGACATCCAAAAACCTAACCCTAGGAGATGAAGCGCCAAAAGTCATGTGGGCCCGTTTGGGTAAGTTGGTGCATCAACTTCCCGGGGTCATAACTTTTGCATACGATCTCCATTTTAGGCGTATGATAGCTCATTGGAAAGATCTATCCAAGGCATACAATGCTCGAGACAAGATAGCATCGTTAGATGCTATTTTTCGATAACAACATACCCAAAAAAAACATCGTTTAGGGCCTCAAAATGGCCCCGGAAGTTCAGGACCTAAAAAAATTGCTAAAAAGAGTAAACTGTGCGAAAACTGAAAAAATGAAAGAAGAAATGGTG
>JASDQU010436296.1:57086-70809 GCA_032191745.1 Picea mariana | reverse complement strand
CATAGTCCATTGTATGTATTTGTCCTCATAGCTCCCCACGGGATAATATTGTTCCTTGATGGCTTCTTGGAAAGAATTCCAAGTGGGTGCAGCCAAGAACAAAGAGGGTTCTCCCTCACCCTCTTGCTCCGAGTAGGTTTCCCACCAATCCTTGACATGGGGGGTGGCTTTGAGGAGTGCGAAAATAATCTTTTCTCAGTCGGAAAAGTCATGAACCGAGAAATATCCTTCTAACAGATTCAACCATCTTTCTACGGAATCTACATCTATTTGGCCATCAAATATGGGAATGTCAAAGTTTAATGTACCTTAAAAGGAGTGGCACCTCCAGAGTGGCTTCTGGATGTCGATGCACCGCCATTCGGAATCCGTTGAAGAATCTGGGCAAAGTTGTCCATCATCGCCTTCCTTTGTTTCTCAAAGGCCTCCTCAAGCAACATTTTGATAGGATATCCTACTCCCTCATCTTTCTTTTCTTCCCCCATGGGCGTTCATCGGGGTTTGCGAGGTTAATCTTGCAAAGGTTCAACCAGATTGAGCCCCAACTCCTTATACCTCGATCTCGTTGGGGACATGCAAAGAAGGATCGAGAATGAGCAGACCGCTCTAATACCACTGATCCGGATTTATGTAGGAACACAATGAAATACAGAAATACACATAAACACAGAGATTCAACGGAAATAAGACTTCATTTCATTAATAACAAATGACTGAAATATGCTTATAGACAGAATGGAAATAAACTAGCTAGGGCGCTGTAGCTTATCTCTGAGAAGAGATGTGGCCGCTACTCACATCTGTGAGAAGATGATTATAATGAGGCTCTGAAGGCCCTTTTACAATAAACGTGAATGCCAAAAGTACTAGACATGCAAAAACCTAACCCTAGGAGATGAAGCGCCAAAAGTCATGTGGGCCCCGTTTGGGTAAGTTGGTGCATCAACTTCCCGGGGTTGTAACTTTTGCATACGATCTCCATTTTAGGCATATGATAGCTCGTTAGAAAGATATATCCGAGGCCTAAAACGCTTGNGGGCCTCAAAATGGCCCCGAAAGTTCAGGACCCGAAAAAACTGCTAAAAATAGTAAACTGTGCGAAAACTGAAAAAATGAAAGAAGCAATGGTGGGGGTCCAAGTGGAATAGGTGGGTGGCCACCAATATCCACCTGGATCAAGAAGGGACCATGAAGGAATAATTCTTATTTGTAATGTTTAATGAATAAAATGATGAAAGTTATAATGATGTAGTTTAATTCTAGAAATTTTACATGAGAGTGAGAGACGAGGAGAAATGAGAGATATTAGGGATATGAATATTTGTTGAGATATTTATGGAGATGATTTGAAATATTCTTAAATATATTATGGAGAAAGTTGTTAAGATAGTTATGGTGATGGTTTGAACCAACCATATAATTATGTAATAGTTTTTATAGTCACCTATTGTTATAAAAGGGACCATTTATACACTAAATAAACACATGGGAACGTTTAGTTAATTAATTATCCCCTTAGGGAGGATTATGAGAAAATTCTTAGTGTCCCTTGCTTTGCTTTGAGTTTGCATAGTGTAGTGTGTGTATAGATTTGTGTGTATTAGCAATTGGGCATTGCATCATTGGGTATCCAAGAGGAGGCTTTTATTTTATTTATTTTTATCACAACTATAAGGGTTTTGGTGTTTGTTATAGATACTTAGGGTTTGGAATTTGAAACCTAGCAGCCATCGAGAGTTTATTGCAAGCATGACAAGCTCTGTAGTGAAAGGAAATCGAAAAACCATGCTTCGGACAGAACCACCACTTGTTTCATTAAAGGTGAAAAAACTACCATCTGATGTTTCAACGAGTGATGTCATAAAGATAGAGAGGAGCCACCAATTGAAGAAAAGAGACAAAAACCAACATGAAAGTATTTGAAATTTGGGTTAGTGTTATGTGCAACATATTTCGTTATGATCAATTGATAGCGTGCAACATGGAATGGTGTGAGAAATAATATATACATTTGAAGAGAAGGCTCGTTCAATATCGAATTGGGTAGTGATATGGAGAAAAGAAAATTAGGTTGAGGTATTTCTCTTTGTTTTTTAAAGCCATGCAATTTGTATTTAAATGTGCTCGAAATATGGAGATATTGGTTGGGATACAGATTAAAATAAAATTGTTATTTATTTTGGGCATTCTTAAAAGGGAAAAATTGGATTTGATATATTGAGTATGTCATTAAGAGCTTAAAAATGTTGAGATCTCATTTATATTATATTAAGTTAAAGTATAATTATATTAAAGAAAAAAATATTTTATGATCAGTTGAGAGTGGCTATGTAAGATAAGTCACAAAAGGTTGTGAGTATAATGGTGTAACTAGTCCATTCATGTCAATATCAAAGGAAAAATAAAGAAATAGAATATGTAAAAGGTTTGCATGTTGATGTAAAGATTCAAAGTCAAGTTAAATTATTGATATAAGGAGTTGAAATTAGGATGAAGCTTGAGTCATAAAGAAGTCAATGCTGAGTTGTACAAAAAGGGTGCATGCTCAATGTCACTCAACACCCAAAAATTACATTTATGGTATGTAATTGGTGTCAAGAATCAAAGTCTAAATTATTTTGATATAATGACATTCAAGTCTACAAAATTTTAGTGAAGGTCTTGCTTGGAGAAAAGTAAACTAAAAATGAAGTCTAGATCATATTGGACTCAAAAGAAAGTTGAAGCGCTTATCACATTGGAAAATTTGTCATGATTTAAAGTCAAGTCTATGGAGAGTCATAGAGAATACATGAAAGGTGCTTCGAATGGTTATGAAGATTTTTTCCTTGTCAAATGGAAGTGAGTCAGATTATATGTGTCACCATGAAATATTTTGAAAGGGTCTTGTAAAAGCTACCAGGATGAGAGTATGGAGTAAAATAAAAGTTTGAATGAAGATAAGGTCATGTTAAAGTAATCCATGACATTGGTGTGTTGATTAATTTTTCCAATCCAAGGTCATAGTTGTGTTGTTGGACATTGTGCACATTCCAACAAGAAACATATGTATTTTGTATGCATTATTGAAGGAGATTGTAGGTTCCTTGTTGGATGGAGATGTCCCTCCTACAAGAAACTATTTTTTGTAGGTAATGAAGTGAAAGACTCATGATTAATCAAGAAGATGACCAATGGCAAGAGAAGATGATGTTGACTCCGGGATAGAGAAATGCAAGCAAATAAAGATTGATGCAAAGAGAGAAAGGATGCAGACTTCAAGAGACAAACAAACTTGTGGCAAAAACCCTACAAAAAGAAAGTTGTAAAAAAAAGAAGAATAACTTCCAGCTGTGGTGGGTAGAATTTGTTGAGGAAGCTCCATAGTTGAAAATGTGGGTAGAGTTGTCTAGAGGAAGTGAGAAAGTCTATAATCCTACAACTATGGTAGCTTAAGAGCAGAGGAAGAACAAAAGGTTCTAGCGGAGAGAACCAATGACTGTAAAAGGTCAATCTCGAGAGAAATATTGATGAGGCATTGAGAAACAAGTGTGGAGGCTTTCTACAGAGGAAAGGATTACTTGTAGCTCATAGTGAGCAAGGAGAAGATCACAGAGGAAGAGAGGAGAATGCCTATGGATATTCAGGTAAAGGGTTCAGAAGGAAGCCACAAAAAAATGAAAGAAGCCACAGACTCCAATGATAGAGAAAGTTGAAATAGTAGGACTCCTATGCGTTAACAAAAGGAAAGCAAGAGAATGAAGTAGAAAGAGAAACACACAACAGAGTGGTAGAAATGAAGCAACATAAGTGTGAAGAACAAATAAGTAAGCAAAGAAAGGTATAATTAAAATTATCATGTGATTTGAGATGTATATACAATAAATACATGAAGTATGACATCACTAAGAAGTTTAATAATCCTTGACTAATGCATTAATCAGGGTTTTGGTCTTAGATTTGTATAGCAACTAGATTTTCCTAAGTTGAAATGAAATTGTATGTACCTGAGTCAATATTGATGTAAGCCTAATGAGGCATGTATTCCCCATAATTTTTTAATTTTGTCGTACTCTAAAAACCACTTTGTAATGTAGGTTTTTTGGTTAGTTGAAACCAATAATTTTGGTCATGATAATTTGCTCAATTGTGGGAAGAACCGCCGATTTGAGGCAGTCCACATCTAACAAAAATATCAATCTGAGGAAATCAAAGGGATTTCAAGTCATGAAAAAGGGACTTGAGTAATTTGAGCATGAAAGGGAGATTGCAAGTCATGGAAAGGAGGCTTGTGTGGGAAATTGTTAAACATAAATTTGCGAGATGACGGGGAACTCATGGATAAAAGTCCATGAAGATTTTTTTTCCTTGGGAGTCTCATGCAGGAGCATCGAGAGCATGGCTACAGTATGTTGAAAATACAAGATGAAGATGATGATGATGGTGATGCAAAGCGAATAAACATACATGTATGCAGATCACGAAGAAAAAATGGTTGATGAAACATGTACGAGAAAGAGTTTCCTAGTGAACCGACAGATACAACGGCTGGCGACCCTTGTATTCTTGCAGATGGTTACTTTTTTGTATGGAATTAAACAATTTTTTTGTTGTAGGTGCAAGAGGAAGAGATCAAATATGAAGAAGGAAGAGACCAAATATTGTGGAAGACCAAAGATGAAGATAAAGGAAAATAACCTAGAAGATGGAAGAGGGGCAAATTTAATGAATATTTCTCATTAAGAAGGGAACATGAAGGAATAATTCTTATTTGTAATGTTTAATGAATAAAATTATTAAAACTATAATGTTGTAGACTAATTCTAGAAATTCTTTGTGAGAATGAGACATGAGGAGAAATGAGAGATATTAGGGATATGAAGACTTGTTGAGAGATTCATGGAGATGAGTTGAGAGATTCTTGGAGATATTGTTGTGGAATTTATGGAGATAGTTATGGAGATGGTTTGAACCAACCATCTAATTATGTAATAGTTGTTATGGTCACCTATTGTTATAAAAGGGACCATTTTTACGCTAGATAGACACATGGGAAAGGTTGATTAGTTAAATATCCCCTTAAGGGGGGATTATGAGCAAATATTTGGTGTCCCTTGCTTTTCTTTGAGTTTACATAGTGTAGTGCGTATAGATTTGTGTGTATTAGAAACCGCTTCGGGGTCAACCATAGTTGACCAGGTATTAGATGGTACAATTTAGTCCATTAAATGGCACATTTTGGTAAGTTATGATGTTACTTTTCCTATGTTTTTTCAAATTTCACCTTATCGTGATTTATTTTTTAAATAATTTTATTTATTAAATATTGTAAATTGAATTTTTGACTAGTTGTTGGCTCTTCGATGTGACTTAATTGGCATGGTGATCCGGATTTAGGAGTGGAATGAACTTATTAACAGACTGATAATAAAATTGAGCACTAAGCATGTAAAATAAAATTTTATTGGGCATGGGAAAAGGCAGAAGGAATTCAATCAAATTAAGTCGACTGGGCAAAGTATTCATGATGGAGCTTGGCTTTGAAAATATATTTGCAGTGGGATTGACCCTAGGACCAAGGTAAAGAGAGAAACCATTGAAGAATGAAGTCGTATGTGGCAATAAGAAGGATCCAAAACTGGTCATCGATTTAGGAATCAAACTACACTCTGCAAGATGAGTCTTTTATCTATTGGGTTGTTGGTTGAGACCACTATGTGAAGAAGGAACATATTTCATTATGATCAAGTGATAGCTTGCAACATGTACTAGTGGGAGAAATAATATATACATTTGAGGAGAAGGCTCATTCAATATCGAATTGGGTGGTGATCTGGAGATAAGAAAATTAGCGTTGAGGTATTTCTCTTTTTTTTTTAAAGTATGCAATTTGTATTTAAATGTGCTCAAAATTTGGAGATATTAGTTGGGATATAGATTAAAAGAAAATTGTTGTTTATTTTGGGCATTCTTAAAAGGGAAAAATTATTATGTGGGATTTGAGATATTGAGTATGTCATTAAGAGCTTAAAAATGTTGAGATCCCATTCATATTACGTTAAAGTCTAGTTACATCAAAGAATAAATTATATTATGATAAGTTGAGAGTGGCTATGTAAGATAAGTCACAAATGGTTGTGAGTATAATGGTGTAACTAGTCCATTCATGTCAATGTCAAAGGAAAATTAAACAAATTGAATATGTAAAAGGTTTGCATGTTGATGTAAAGAGTCAAAGTCAAGTTAAATTATTGATATAAGGAGTTGAAATTAAGATGAATCTTGAGTCATAAAGAAGTGAATGTTGAGTTGTACAAAAAGGGTGCATGCTCGATGTTACTCAACACCCAACATTTAAATTTATGGTATGTTGGTGTCAAGAATCAAAGTCTAAATTATTTTGATATAATGAAATTCAAGTCTACAAAATTTTAGTCAAGGTCTTTCTTGGAGCAAAGTAAACTAAAAATAAAGTCTAGATCATATTGGAGTCAAAAGAAATATGAAGCGCTTATCACATTGGAAAATTTGGCATGAGTTAAAGTCAAGTCTATGGAGAGTCAAAGTCAATTCTATGGAGATTCATAGAGAATACATCAAAGGTGCTTGGAATCGTTATGAGGATTTTTTCCTTTTCAAATGGAAGCGAGTCAGATTTTATGTGTCATCATGAAATATTTTGAAAGATTCTTGTAAAAGCTACCAGGATGAGAGTATGGAGTCAAAGTAAAGTTTGAATGAAGATAAGTTCATGTCAAAGTAATCCATGACATCGGTGTGTCAATTAAGTTTTCCAAGCCAAGGTCATAGTTGTGTTGTTGGACATTGTACACATTCCAACAAGAAACATATGTATTTTGTATGTATGATTGAAGGAGATTGTAGGTGCCTTGTTGGATGGAGATGTCACTCCTACAAGAAACTATTTTATGCAGGTAATGAAGTGGAAGATTAATGATTAATCAAGAATATGACCAATGACAAGAGAATATTATTTTGACTCCGGGATAGATAAGTGCAAGCAAAATAAGATTGATGCAAAGAGAGAAAGGATGTGACTTAATTGGCATGGTGTATGCAGTTTTTTTAAACTAATTATCACAAATAAAAAATGATTTAAAAAAAAATCAATTATTTTAGTGGTGATTGAGTCAGACCCTTTCCAGGTGTCTAATGCAATCTGTGAATCACCATCACCAGTGGCCACGATACTGCAATATTTCAATCACCATCGCCACGATACTACATTCTATCAATAAGTCACCACTATCTCAACTTTAGTGGATTACAACTAACATTGTAGAGCTTGTAGAGATTGTAGTTGTGGTTGATTTTCTCCATGAAATGCTATAGAAAAAAGGCTCACTCATTTCACTCTAAAACAGAGTATATTCTTGCAATTTCTCTTCTTCACCATCTCATCTTATTTTCATTATTCAATCAATCCAAGGCATGGAGGATCATCTTAGTTCATTGTCATTATTCAAGCCATGACCTGGGGATGATCCGGGACCTACAAATACCATATACCATAAACTCATGAAACCAACTCATGAAATCGTCTAATAAACAAAAGTATTTGAAATAGAACTAGACATTCCATTTGAAGACTTGGGTTAGCGTATCCCTCTGGTAAGTCACTACATTATCTCTTTCCATTTCGTTAGAAGTATATTTCAAGTAGATGCACCATTATTCTTTCGAAGTTCCTACAATTTTATTAAATACTATTTATTCAACCGAAAGAATCCTGAAAGAAATTTGTATATAATATATCTTTTACTTTTTGAATCATTGCGTACCTCATCTTTCTTGCTATGAAACACATGCCAGGAAGAGAGTTTACCTTTCCACCAAATTATGCATACACTACAACTAGAGGTCAATTATCAAATTTTATCTGCATATTGCATAGAATGTAACAAGCTGACACCTAACTAAATGACAATTATACAAATAAATAAAACTCATCTTAAGTGCTTCTCAATTAAGAATAGGTAAATCTACAACAATTGTCTATTTTCACTTTAAATTAAATCGATTAAATGGGAAGGTTCATTTAAAAATTGATTCGAGAAAATTTTACTAGAACATGGATCTACTGGGATGATTTATATGTTACATATTTTTTTTTTCAAAGGTGACAGATTTTGATTCAAGCATGGTCGCTCTCTAGAAGCATTGTAATTTTCTTGTATGTTTTATCTCTAAAGTATGAGAAAACTTTTCCTAATGTAAGTGGATGTTCCTGGTAAGTCTTTTCAAACATCTAATACGCAATATTCACATTTTTTAAGATTATTAATGATAAAAAGGATCATAAAACGAACTTTGCTAATTGGAGGTTACTTATTTTGTAATTTATTATGATTTATCTGCACCTAATTTATAATGTAATTTATTGTGATATATCTATACCTAATTTATAATGTGTTGTGAATATTTAAAGTTTTAACATTATCCTTTTACTTATAAGGTAGGATTTTTTTCATTATAACTTATTTCATTTTGTTATTTTCTTAAATATAAGTTAATTTAAAATAAAATGATTGAAAGCATAATTTAAAATTAAGAATGACAAAGGTGTTGATATTATGGTAGTTGAGGGAGGTATTAACCTCTACATGTAACTATGACAAGACTAGAATATTTCAGGAAGCAAGAGAAACCCTAAAACATTGGATAATAATCCTAGGAGACAAGTCGACTCAAAAGAATATTTATTATTGAGTTATTATCCTCCAGAAGTAGAATTCAGCCCAGTTAGGTCACTTGGAGGACTATAAATAAGAGGGCGATAGAGCTCATTTTCCACACTCTCTCTCACAACTGCATAAGACCAGTGGTGCGTAACTCTGGAGAGGAGCTGCAGCTGCATCTGCTACAACTGGCATTTCGGTTTTGAATTGGAATTTCTCTTTGGTTATGGTTTAGAATTTCTTCCTGGTATGGTAGCTTTGGAGAGAGGTATGCTACCTTCGTTGGCTATTAGTTCTAGGGTTTTGTTCCGAAAGTATTCTCTTTGTCAAGGTTAAGGTGCTCGGGGGTGGCCTTTGTGCCTATGATTGGGTGAAAATATTGTTATATTGTATATGATGAAACGAGCACACCTATTTTTCTAACAGGTTATGGACCCACACTATCTTTGGACAGTCTAACCTTTGGAAGATATATTAGGAGGATTTGTTCAGTTACAGTTGCAGTTGCAGTCAAAGTTTTGTCACAGCAACGGAACCCTAACCCTCTTGTTAAGGCACCTCAAGTGAAGATCTTGACCTAATTCCTAGATAGCCTAGTGCACCCTAGCCTAGCACACCTCTTGGTACTCTCAGCAATCCAAGATGTCAATTTTGAGTTTTTGGTCAAAGTCAAAGGTTGACCAAGTCAAACTCAAATTTTGACCAAGTCAAAGAAATCATGAATTACTCTATGAAGTCAGAAAACAAGTTAGAAGGGGCTTCTAACTTCATAGCATGGAAGACAAGGATTTACCACATCCTTGCCAAGAATAAAGTGTTGAATAAGGAAATATCACAGAACCACAGTTTAAAGTGGGAAAAGAGAAGGAACCTCAGAACATTGCAATTATGGAGAAGTTCAAGGACAATGACATCAACGCTATGTGTATCATAGTGGAATCTATTAAAGACCACTTTATACACTAGATCTCTCATCTTGAATCATCTAAGAAATATGTATGATTCCCTAACCAACCTCTTCTCATTCACATTGGACAAGTAATGAGTCTGAAGAATGAGCTCTGTGGCATGAAAATAAATGATGATGATAACATAACATCATACTTTGTGAGAATCTTTCTCAGTTAAGAGGTCAACTACAAGCTATTGAAGAAATCCTTTCAGAAAAGGAACTGGTAAATATAGTACTCAATGGCCTTCCCAAGACATGGGATGCATTTGCCGCAAGCATGAACTCAAGAAAAGTATATGTCAAAAATACAATGCTTCAATTGTCGAAAATATGGTCACTATAGGAACCATTGTCCTAAGTTAAAGAAAAGGAAGGAAAAAGATGAAGAAACAGTTGTTGAAGAAAGGGAACCCTTAAAGAAAGCCAAGAAGGATAAAACATACTTCTTCTTCTAGTCAAGGTAACAATATTCTTCTATAACATAGTTCTTGTACATACCATGTTTACATAGTTCCTGTACATATCATGCGTATCTATTTCCTAGAAGAAAAGATGGTTAGTGGAACAATACCTATGAAAGAATAACAAGATAAGGATTGCTATTATGATGACTACAAGAAGATGAAGTACGTTGGAAAATTCCTAAGGAATCTATTATATAAGTAACAACTAACAGATAAATCCGAAATCATAATCAAACTTGAAGAGACCTAGAAGGATTCAAACCAAAAAGAAGTCAGTAATCAAGAGGAATTAGAATAAGACTTGTGACAATTTGTAGAAGGAAATAAGGATGCAGATGGAAGCATGGACTCTCTTAGATGGAGGGATTTGATTACATAATTCCAAAAGAAAAACATATATTCATGCATGAAGTGAGGATTAGGAGGGAGCTAATCCTAAATGATATGATCCATTGAAGAATATGTGAAGATTATGACGTATCTGTCCATGTTCCCATTA
Source organism: Picea mariana (assembly GCA_032191745.1). Classification (NCBI taxonomy): domain Eukaryota; kingdom Viridiplantae; phylum Streptophyta; class Pinopsida; order Pinales; family Pinaceae; genus Picea; species Picea mariana. The sequence goes on along the minus strand of JASDQU010436296.1, from coordinate 60,216 downwards.
AAAGTAGCATCCATGATAAGCAACATGTGTTCAATTTGACTCTAGAAGAAGTCTTCTTCGAAAAGAAGTCTTAAGTATCCTTGGTTGTCCATCTACATCCATGGTCCTATTATGAAAGGAAGAAGTTGGAATATTCAAGAAGGAAGGGCATGGAATCTATAGAAGACTCCATTGACCCAAAAGCTAAAGAGAAACATGATGAAGAACATGAATATTCCAAGAAAGAAAGAAAATCTAGAACAACCAGTTATTATACCGATAACCATAAGACTACCAACTTGGTTTTACCCCACTAGAAGCAATCAAGTAGAAGAAATGGAAGTTGTGATGAAGAACAATGTATGTAAAAAAATGTGAAAAAGTCTTATGAATGGAAGATTTGCAAGATTCATAACTAGAGGTTATTCCAGAATGAGGTAGAAGACTATGACGACAACTTGTTCTAGTAAAACAAATATACCTCTTGTTGTATCAATGGATTGAAATTTACATGTAAAATATTGTTCTTCCAAATAAAGCAAATTGAGAAAGAAGCTTATACCAGAAAGAGACCCATGTATGTAGATATAAGAATACCTTGTATGGATTCAAGAAACTTGATGCAGAGTATCTCCTATACAATAGAAGTGTGTGAAAATATTCTAAGACAAAGATAGTGTATCAAAATGGTTACTCAGAATTTTGGGATGATGGATTGCTAATCCATGGAAAATTCTCATGATAATAGATATGAAGAAGTTGAAGCAACTCTATTCCAGTAAACCCATATCTGTATTGACAATTGATTGCCTCGTTAATGTATTTAGAGAATACTCAGCTGAATATTTTTTTTGTAGGATGTTTAAATTATGACATATAGTTGCATGAATTTATCGATTCAGATTAGGCAGGGAGTACAGATGACAGAAGAAGTGATACTTAGATATGTTTCAATTTGAGAATTTCCACAATGTCATGAGCTAGCAGGAAACAAAAGTATGTTTCAATTAGAACTACATAAGCAGAGTATATTGCATCTTGTGATGCTTGTACAGAAGCAATAAGTCGATTTTTGGACCATCTGATCAGGTGTTGAATTCGACCATGATATATTTTAATGATCATATCTATGTGAATATTTCAGAGAAAATGATGTTCCATGACAGGTCAAATTACATTGAGATCAACCATTATATTCTCCGTGATAAATTCCAGAAGAGAGAATTGGTTCTCCAGTATATCTCTATAGATGAGAAGATAACAGATATTTTGGTAAAGTCTTTGTCCAAGATAAAAAATTTCCATACTTAAGAGACAAGAGACAAGTTGGGGCTTGTGGATATGACTTGCTTATTAGAAAAGGAGGTGATTAATACTGGGTTGGGAGGGAGCACTGATATGTTATTGATTTATGGACAATGATTTTCTAGTTCGGAAAATGGTTCAGGATGGGCAATTCCTTTCCAGTGGGGAAAGTGGTTCGAGATTTCTAACGGACAAGAATTTTCCAGTTCGGAAAATGGTCCAGATCGGATAATCATTTTCGTAATGAAAATATTTTGATGGATTGTTGATGTACCATAGAAAGCAATCCCCCCTGTGGCCAGTGTGGGAGAATGTTATAGGACAATCATTATTCTTGGAAGTCACTCTGAGTAGTGGTCAATTAGAATGGTTTTCCTCATCAGGTAGTCATTCTTTCGAAGTTTACAATTGTGAGCAGTTTCGAAGAATGGTCCATTTTGGAGGTTGGTAAAGGACAGTCATTTCCATAGGAAATGGCTCAGACATTCATTCCCTAGGGTAGAATCACTCTCTTCAAGTTGCAATGTGATTAGTGACGGAGGAATGGACCAGTTAGGTGAATGGTCCAGGTTCAGTAATCAGGGACAAGCATTCCCTAGGGCAGACTCATTCTCTCCAAGTTTCACTATGATTAGTGTCAAAGGAATGGCCTATTTAGGTGAATGGTCCAGGATTAGAAATCAGAGACAATTATTCTTCTATGCTTGGGAATAATAGTCTAGATAGCCCATGGCTGATGTTTTACCTTTTGAGGGAAGATGTTCTTCCAGATATCACAGATGTGAGTGGAAGAATGGCCCAGATGACTCAATTTATACCATGATATTGTTTTATGCAGGTTGATATCAGATGATATGACTGTTGTGGAGAGTGTATGTCTCTAGACAATATTTGTTTGCTACTGTGGTGGATTTTATTCACTGATAGTGACTATGTGTCATTGGTTAGTAGCCGTGTACTACTAGGAGTGGTTTTGTACCACTAGGTAGTAGTTGTGTACTACTATGGATAGACATGGTTGTGTTCTATTGGATGGAATTGTTATGATTTTCATGGAGACTATAATTAGTGCTAGATATGATTACCATCTAGATGGATAGTCAGTCTGTTGATGGATATACATTCTCACTATGGAAAATGGTCTAGGACAATCATTCTTCTAGGATGTATGTCCATATTAGAAGAATAGTCCTTGTAGCCCATGGCATGGCTTTCAACATCTGTTGAAAAAGTTATTGTTCTAGGACATATGTCTAGATTAGAAGAATGATTCTTTTATCACTCTATGGAGTGAGTGACTTATTCATCATCATTCCCAATTACTCATATGGAGTATGGTTTCAAAGAGATGATGTAGTTTATGCTATCAAATGATAATGATAGTGATGATGGTGTTCATGATTTGACCATGAGATAGTCTGTGTGGCTATGATGATGCTACATGTTGAATGGTCTGTTTGTGCTCAAGACCATTTCCTTTAATACCTCCCTATCTAGGAGTGTGTGTTGATATTATGGCAGTTGTAGGAGGTATTAATGTTGTTGGGAAATAATACCCTACGGACTAGCAAACTAGGGTCAGATTTGCATGCAAATTTTGACCTTAAAGAAATGACCTTTTAACCTACCACCCAAAACTTCCACCCCTCTTTCAAGACACATGCATGGAAAGGAGCTACTAACCTTTTTACTGATGTTTGGTGTAGATCCTCCGTTGCGCTTTGCCCGCTTACTTGTGCTGCTCCTTCCAAAGTTAACCTGCAATCAATACGAAACACTATGCATGCATGCTATTTTTCTACTTGAGGGTTAGAAATTAAGCATAAATTACACAAATCATAGATAA
>JASDQU010436296.1:28535-50173 GCA_032191745.1 Picea mariana | reverse complement strand
ATAACTCCCCACTACCCACCCTCCTATAGGTGAAAGTGTGCATACGTGTACAATCATCCACCTTGCTTGATCGTATATGTGGGGTATCATCTGCCCCTCAAATAATGCAATTATCTAAACAAATGCATACCTATGATTTGTTGAGTGGTGGGTGGTGGGGGTAAAATGCAGACCTCCACCCCTAGGAGGATGAGAGGTGTTGAGGTTTGAAGGTTTTCACGTGTACACAAGTGCACACCTCATAGGGAAACCATCAAACACTTCATCACATTTTATGGATTCTACTCAATATAAACTTGAAGATGCTAGTAATGATGCCTCACTTAGTAGAGACTTTGCAAGAGACACACAATAGAGGTATCCAACCCAAAAAATCAAACTTGAGACCTATTGTATGAAACTCAAAATATTCAACCACTCAAGCTAGTCTGTCAAGATGAATTCCCTCATATACATATATACATATGTATGAACTGCCATAAATCCATCTTAATTATAATCTTTTTAAATATTAAAATATTTGCAACTTAATTTCCTTTTAATCCTTCTACACATTTAATGAATGGATGTGGAAAATTAAAATAAACTTACATTAATTAATAAAAATGTCAAACTTTACATGTGTTGACTAGACAACCTATATAAACATAGGTTCATTAACTTATACCTTTTGGATGAAGGAAAATATATAAATCTTTTTAAATATTTAAACCAACTAACTTATAGTTTTTATCATAAAGTTTATATGTCTAATAAATATTTTATTAATAATTAATGTTTAGTGTAAAATGTTAAATTTTATTTTAAAGTGAATGTTGTTGAATAATTATTTAGTTTAATTAAGTAAATTTTATTGAATATTATTTAAGTTTATATGTTTAATGAATATTTTTTTAATAATTAATGTTTAATGTAAAATATTAAATTCAATTTTAAAGCAAACGTTGTTGAATGATTATTTAGTTTAATTAAATAAATGTTATTGAATATTATTTTGGTTTAAGTGGTAATAAGTGGTATTTGAGTGATGGTAAATTAAAGATGTTGTTTACATATGTTAATGTTATTAATGATTAAATAAGATTAAATTTTTTTTTATGAAATTTAAAACTAAACTATATTAGATTCTACATCTCTATCACTTAGTCCACTTATTACTACATTCACTACTATGTTTTGTGAAGTAGATATGAATGAGAATTAGATATCCATTCTAGATTCTACATCTCTATCATTTAGTCCACTTATTACTACATTCACTACTATGTTTTGTGAAATAGATATGAATGAGAATTAGATATCCATTCCATAAATCAACTTTGTACGTTCACCTTAAGGGTTTATTATGAAGATCGCAGAAGGCTTTGTTATTAGTGAAATTTTTATATAGAAAGCATTACATAGATGCTTTATAAGTGAGAGGGAAACACCTTTGTCATTAACTAATTTTTTTTTTATCAAAGGTTTTAATATTTTTAAATGCATTTTTTTCACTTGTGAGATGGTGCATTCACATTAGTACGTCATTTGTAGTTGGGGTTGGGTGAAAGTTCTTAAAAAAAAATGTGAGAAATGGAGATTCCCCTTAATTGTGAAAGCTTAATCAAAAGATTTTTTTCACAAAATCACTTGATAATATGAAAAAATAACTCCTTTTACCTATGCATTACAATGTTAAGTTTTTATAGCTCAAATTTGAAATTTTTTAGACATAGAAATTTCTAGAAGAATTTGAATAGTACAATGAAAGATGAAGGACAATAATTCCAAATCCCAAACTGATGCATGAGCATCAAGAGAGATGATGATGATGATGATGATTGTGATACAAGGGGAATAAGAGTACATGTATGTAGATCGTGATGGAAAAATGGTTGATGAACCATGTATGAGAAAGAGTTTCCTAGTGAACCAGAGGATACAACGGCTAACGACCCATGTATTCCAACTAATGGTTACTTTTTATATGGAATTCAACAATGTTTATGTTGTAGGTGCAAGAAGAAGATGATTGAAAATGAAGAAGGAAGATACCAAAGATTGTGGAAGAAAAAATATGAAGATAAAGAAAAAGAACTTAGAAAAGGGGCCAATTTAATGTAGATTTCTCATTAAGAAGGGAATATGAAGGAATAATTCTTATTTGTAATGTTTAATGAATAAAATGATGAAAGTTATAATGATGTAGATTAATTCTAGAAATTTTACATGAGAGTGAGAGATGAGGAGAAATGAGAGATATTAGGGATATGAATATTTGTTGAGATATTCATGAAGATGAGTTGAGATATTCTTAAATATATTATGGAGGAAGTTGTGAAGATAGTTATAGAGATGGTTTGAACCAACCATATAATTATGTAATAGTTTTTATAGTCACCTATTGTTATAAAAGGGATCATTTATACACTAAATAAACACATGGGATGGGAATGGTTGGTTAATTAAATATCCCCTTAGGGAGGATTATGAGCAAATTCTTAGTGTCCCTTGCTTTGCTTTGAGTTTACATAGGGCAGTGTGTGTATAGATTTGTGTGTATTAGCAATTGGGCATTGCATCATTTGGTATCCAAGAGGAGGCTTTTATTTTATTTATTTTTATCACAACTATGAGGGTTTTGGTGTTTGTTACAGATACTTAGGGGTTTGGAATTTGAAACCTATCAGCCATCGAGAGTTTATTGCAAGCATGACGAGCTCTGTAGTGAAAGGAAATCGAAGAACCATTCTTCGGACAGAACCACCACTTGTTTCATTAGAGGTGAAAACACTACCATCTGAGGTTTCAACGAGTGATGTCATAAAGATAGAGAGGAGCCACCAATTGAAAAAAAGAGACAAAAACCAACATGAAAGTATTTAAAATTTGGGTTGGTGTTATGTGCAACATATTTCATTATATGATCAAGTGATAGCGTGCACAATGGAATGGTGGGAGAAATAATATATACATTTGAAGCGAAGGAGAAATAATAATAATATCGAATTGGGTGGTGATATGGAGAAGAGAAAATTAGGTTGAGGTATTTCTCTTTGTTTTTTAAAGCTATGCAATTTGTATTTAAATGTGCTCAAAATATGGAGATATTGGTTGGGATATAGATTAAAAGAAAATTGTTATTTATTTTGGGCATTCTTAAAAGGGAAAAAATGGATTTGATATATTGAGTATGTTATCAAGAGCTTAAAAATGTTGAGATCGCATTCATATTAAGTTAAAGTATAGTTATATCAAAGAAACAAAATATGTTATGATCACTTGATAGTGACTATGTAAGATAAGTCATAAAAGGTTGTGAGTATAATGGTGTAACTAGTTGATTCATGTCAATATTAAAGGAAAATTAAAGAAATGGAATATATAAAAGGTTTGCATGTTGATGTAAAGAGTCAAAGTCTAAGTTAAATTATTGATATAAAGAGTTGAAATTAGGATGAAGCTTGAGTCATAAAGAAGTCAATGCTAAGTTGTACAAAAAGGATGCATGCTCGATGTCACTCAACACCCAACAATTAAATTTATGATATGTAATTGGTGTCAAGAATCAAAGTCTAAATTATTTTGATATAATGAAATTCAAGTCTACAAAATTTTAGTGAAGGTCTTGCTTGGAGAAAAGTAAACTAAAAATGAAGTCTAGATCATATTGGACTCAAAAGAAAGTTGAAGCGCTTATCACATTGGAAAATTTGTCATGATTTAAATTCAAGTCTATGGAGAGTCATAGAGAATACATGAAAGGTGCTTGGAATGGTTATGAGGATTTTTTCCTTGTCAAATGGAAGTGAGTCAGTTTATATGTGTCATCATGAAATATTTTGAAAGAGTCTTGTAAAAGCTACCAGGATGAGAGTATGGAGTCAAAGGAAAGTTTGAATGAAGATAAGGTCATGTCAAAGTAATCCATGACATCGGTGTGTTGATTAATTTTTCCAATCCAAGGTCATAGTTGTGTTGTTGGACATTGTGCACATTCCAACAAGAAACATATGTATTTTGTATGCATGATTGAAGGAGATTGTAGGTTCCTTGTTGGATGGAGATGTCCCTCCTACAAGAAACTATTTTTTGCAGGTAATGAAGTGAAAGATTCATGATTAATCAAGAAGATGACCAATGGAAAGAGAAGATGATGTTGACTCCAGGATAGAGAAATGCAAGAAAATGAAGATTGATGCAAAGAGAGAAATGATGCAGAATTCAAGAGACAAAGAAATTTGTGGCATAAACCCTACAACAAGAAAGTTGTAATACAAAGAAGAATAACTTTCAGTTGTGGTGGGTAGAATTTGTTGAGGAAGCTCCACAGTTGAAAATGTGGGTAGAGTTGTCTAGAGGAAGTGAGAAAGTCTATAATCCTACAACTATGGTAGCTTAAGAGCAGAGGAAGAACGAAAGGTTCTAGCGGAGAGAACCAATGACTGTAAAAGGTCAATCTCAAGATAAATATTGACGAGGCATTGAGTAACAGGTGTGGAGGCTTTCTATAGAGGAAAGGATTACTTGTAGCTCATAGTGAGCAAGGAGAACATCACAAAGGAAGAGAGGAGAATGCCTATGGATATTCAAGTAAAGGGTTGAGAAGGAAGCCACAAAAAAATGAAAGAAGTCACATACTCCAATGATAGAGAAAGTTGAAATAGTAGGAATCCTATGTGTGAACAAAAGGAAAGCAAGAGAATGAAGTAGAAAAAGAAAGACACAACAAAGTGGTAGAAATGAAGCAACGGAAGTGTGAAGAACAAAGAAGTAAGAAAAGAAAGTTATAAGTAAAATTATCATGTGATTTGACATGTATATACAATAAATACATGAAGTATGACATCACTAAGAAGTTTAATAGTCCTTGAATAATGTATTGATGATGGTTTTGGTCTTAGATTTGTATAACAACTAGATTTTCCTAGGTTGAAATGAAATTGTATGTACCTGAGTCAATATTGATGTAAGCCTAATGAGGCATGTATTCCCCATAATTTGTTAAGTTCATCGTACTCTAAAAACCACTTTGTAATGTAGGTTTTTTGGTTAGTTGAAACCAATAATTTTGGTCATGATAATTTGCTCAATTGTGGGAAGAACCATTGATTTGAGGCAGTCCACAACTAACAAAAATATTGATCTGAGGAAATCAACAGGATTTCAAGTCATGAAAAAGGGACTTGAGTAATTTGAGCATGAAAGGGAGATTGCAAGTCATGGAAAGGAGGCTTGTGTGGGAAATTGTTAAACATAAATTTGCGAGATGACGGGGAACTCATGGATAGGAGTCCATGAAGATTTGTGTTCCTTGGGAGTCTGATGAAGGAGAATCGAGAGCATGGCTACAGTATGTTGAAAATACAAGATGAAGAAGATGATGATGGTAATGCAGAGCGAATAAACGTACATGTATGCAAATCACGAAGAAAAAACGGTTGATGAAACATGTATGAGAAAGAGTTTCCTAGTGAACCGACAGATACAACGGCTGGCGACCCTTGTATTCTTGCAGATGGTTACTTTTTTATATGGAATTCAACAATTTTTTTGTTGTAGGTGCAAGAGGAAGAGATCAAATATGAATAAGGAAGAGACCAAATATTGGGGAATACCAAAGATGAAGATAAAGGAAAATAACCTAGAAGATGGAAGAGGGGCAAATTTAATGAATATTTCTCATTAAGAAGGGAACATGAAGGAATAATTCTTATTTGTAATGTTTAATGAATAAAATTATTAAAGTTATAATGTTGTAGACTAATTCTAGAAATTCTTTGTGAGAATGAGACATGAGGAGAAATGAGAGATATTAGGGATATGAAGACTTGTTGAGAGATTCATGGAGATGAGTTGAGAGATTCTTGGAGATATTGTGGAGGAATTTATGGAGATAGTTATGGAGATGGTTTGAACCAACCATCTAATTATGTAATAGTTGTTATGGTCACCTATTGTTATAAAAGGGACCATTTTTACACTAGATAGACACATGGGAAAGGTTGATTAATTAAATATCCCCTCTAAGGGGGGATTGTGAGCAAATATTTGGTGTCCCTTGCTTTTCTTTGAGTTTACATATTGTAGTGTGTATAGATTTGTGTGTATTAGCAACCTCTTCGGGGTCAACAATAGTTGACCAGGTATTAGATGGTACAATTTAGTCCATTAAATGGCACATTTTGGTAAGTTCTGATGTTACTTTTCGTATGTTTTTTCAAATTTCATCTTATCGTGATCTATTTTTTAAATAATTTTATTTATTAAATATTGTAAATTGAATTTTTGATTAGTTGTTGGCTCTTTGATGTGACTTAATTGGCATGGTGATCTAGATTTAGGAGTGGAATGAATTGGTTAACAGACTGATAATAAAATTGAGCATTAAGCATGTAAAATAAAATTTCATTAGGCATGGGAAAAGGTAGAAGGAATTCAATCCAATTAAGTCGATTGGGCAAAGTATTCATGATGGATCTTGGCTTTGCAAATATATTTGTAGTGGGATTGACCCTGGGACCAAGGTAAAGAGAGAAACCATTGAAGAATGAAGTCGTTTGTGGCAATAAGAAGGATCCAAAACTGGTCATCGATTGAGGAATCAAACTGCATTCTGGAAGATGAGTCTTTTATCTATTGGGTTGTTGGTTGCGACCACTATGTGAAGAAGGAACATATTTCATTATGATCAAGTGATATCTTGTAGCATGTACTAGTGGGAGAAATAATATATACATTTCAAGAGAAGGCTCATTCAATATCGAATTGGGTGGTGATTTGGAGAGAAGAAAACTAACGTTGAGGTATTTCTCTTTGTTTTTTAAAGCATGCAATTTGTATTTAAATGTGCTCAAAATTTGGAGATATTGGTTGGGATATAGATTAAAAGAAAATTGTTATTTATTTTGGGCATTCTTAAAAGGGAAAAATTATTATGTGGGATTTGAGATATTGAGTATGTCGTTAAGATCTTAAAAAATGTTGAGATCCCATTCATATTAAGTTAAAGTCTAGTTACATCAAAGAATAAATTATATTATGATAAGTTGAGAGTAGCTATGTAAGATAAGTCACAAAAGGTTGTGAGTATAATGGTGTAACTAATCCATTCATGTCAATGTCAAAGGAAAATTAAACAAATTGAATATGTAAAAGGTTTGCATGTTGATGTAAAGAGTCAAAGTCAAGTTAAATTATTGATATAAGGAGTTGAAATTAAGATGCATCTAGAGTCATAAAGAAGTGAATGTTGAGTTGTACAAAAAGGGTTGCATGCTCGATGTTACTCAACACCCAACAATTAAATTTATGGTATGTTGGTGTCAAGAATCAAAGTCTAAATTATTTTGATATAATGAAATTCAAGTCTACAAAATTTTAGTGAAGGTCTTTCTTGGAGCAAAGTAAACTAAAAATAAAGTCTAGATCATATTGGAGTCAAAAGAAATATGAAGCGCTTATCACATTGGAAAATTTGTCATGAGTTAAAGTCAAGTCTATAGAGAGTCAAAGTCAATTCTATGGAGAGTCATAGAGAATACATCAAAGGTGCTTGAAATCATTATGAAGATTTGTTCCTTTTCAAATGGAAGCGAGTTAGATTTTATGTGTTATCATGAAATATTTTGAAATATTCTTGTAAAAGCTACTAGGATGAGAGTATGGAGTCAAAGTAAAGTTTGAATGAATATAAGTTCATGTCAAAGTAATCCATGACATCGGTGTGTCGATTAAGTTTTCCAAGCCAAGGTCATAGTTGTGTTGTTGGACATTGTGCACATTCCAACAAGAAACATATGTATTTTGTATGTATGATTGAAGGAGATTGTAGGTGCCTTGTTGGATGGAGATGTCCCTCCTACAAGAAACTATTTTATGCAGGTAATGAAGTGGAAGATTCATTATTAATCAAGAATATGACCAACGACAAGAGAAGATTATTTTGACTCCAGTATAGATAAGTGCAAGAAAAATAATATTGATGCAAAGAGAGAAAGGATGTGACTTAATTGGCATGGTGTATGCAATGTTTTTAAACTAGTTATCACAAATTAAAAATGATTTAAAAAAAATCAATTATTTTAGTGGTGATTGAGTCGGACCCTGTCCAGGTGTCTAATGCAATCTGAATCACCTTCACCAGTGGCCACGATACTGCAATATTTCAAATCCCTTCGAAATAAAAATGGTGCATCTACCTTATTAAAAGGTAACAGGTTTCAAATCCCACTGGTAGTTTAGGTAAGAACAAAACTTCTAGATAAATATTGATATTCAAGCTTAAAATCGAGGCCAACTTATAGTCTAGTTTGATTTAAAGTTTAAAATCATAGATGCTTATCGTTATCTATAAAATTTGTGCAGGCATCCTTTTGGATTTATGTTTATGTAGTAGGACTAAGGTATTTTATAATCTATGTAAAAGAATGATATAAAAATCCACCTATCTTTATAATAGAAAATGGTAAGAAAATCACATTATCGATTTTCATTTCATGATTGGTTGCAATAGATCGCTAAAATTTGGTGGCATGAGTGAATGACTTCCCTGCGAAGGAACATTTATTATTTTGGACCTTGCACTCCAAGAAATGCAAGTAGGTTCTTCCTTAGACAAAATATTGCAAGGATTCCAAGAAATCCAGGCAGTCAACCTCTCCCGGAAGGAGTCAAGAAGCAGAATATTTCATCATATTCTTCTGTATGTGAGTCCAATTCATATGATTATTCTAAGATAAAATAAACCTCTATTTATTCATCTTCTTCTTCAGTCTAATTGAGGCCATTTCATATGATTATTCTAAGATAAAATAAGCCTCAATTTATTCATCTTCTTCTTTAGTCTAATTGAGGCCATTTTTGAATAAAAGATCTAGAGGGTCGAATAATAGTAATGGGTTGAGTGAAAATACATTAACATTCTACCCATAAAGTGTAGCTATGGATAAGGACTCTCATTCTTCTGGGAAGAAGTGTATCCATGGAAAGAAAAAATATCCACAAATTACACATCCAGTGCCTAATCCAAATCCTGCTAATTACCCACATATTGTGAATTTGTTTGCAGATGCCTACAAGCTTTAACTATTCAGCAAAGAATTGAAAGAACATATTCTTAAGGAGGATGATTATTTAGCAGCAGTGGCCAAGGAAATAATTGCCAAGCATGAGAAATCAAGCACCATTATGGAAGTTGTGGTAAATGAGGTCAATCAATTTGAGGTCTTATCCCAAACAGAATGATAGACGGGAATTGATTTGTTGGGGAATGTCAAAAAAATCATTTCTTAATAAGGTGTTAAGCCATTGTCCCTGATCTAGCTTCTTGTAAGAAAACCCATCCTCCACGTATCCACAATTTCTCATTTCCTTAACTCTTGGCATGATTTTGCATAGGCTCATGCATTTAACCTTGCCTTATGTCTAAGAACGAAGTGATTATCTTTTGGCATGACAACCTTGAGTGATTGAGAAAAAGTTATAACATATTTTATTATGAATTTGATAAAGTTAAAATTAAATATGTGAAACTTATGATTAATTAATACTTTGTTTCTATCATCGTATGAATTTAAATTCCAAATCCAATTATTTAATAGAGCTATGTTCCTTGATTCTTTCAGTTGTATGTTTTTTATCTTCTCTTATGTATCAAACATAATTTATTCCTGCTATGAAACACAGGCCAAGAAGAGAGTTTACTTTTCCACCAAATTATGCATACACTACAACTAGAGGTCAATTATCAATTATCAAATTTTATCTGCATATTGCATAGCATGTAACAAGCTGACACCTAACTAAATGACAATTACAAAAATAAATAAAACTCATCTTAAGTGGTTCTCAATTAAGAATAGGTAAATCTACAACAATTATCTATTTGCGCTTTAAATTAAATTGATTAAATGTGAAGGTTCATTTAAAATTTGATTAGAGAAATGTTTACTAGAACATGGATCTACTGGGATGATTTATATGTTACATAGTTTTTGTTTCAAAGGTGGCATATTTCCATTCAAGCATGGCCACTCTCTATAAGAATTGTAATTTGTTTGTATGTTTTATCTTTAAAGTATGAGAAAAAGTTTCCTAATGTAAGTGGATGTTCCTGGTAAGTCTAAAGTGAGTCTAGGTTAAAAATATAATACACAATATTCACATTTTTTAATATTATTGATGATAGAAAGGATCATAAAGAGAACTTTTCTAATTGGAGGTTACCTATTTTGTAATTTATTTTTATACATTTGCACCTAATTTATAATGTAATTTATTGTGATATATATGTATTTAATTTATAATGTGTTGTGAAGATTTAAAGTTTTAAAATTATCCTTTTTACTTATAAGGTAGGATTGTTTTTCCATTATAATTTATTTCATTTTGTTATTTTTTAAAATGTAAGTTAATTTAAAATAAAAATGATTGAAAACATAATTTAAAATTAAGAATGACAAAGGTGTTGATATTATGGTAGCTGCGGGAGGTATTAACCTCTACATGTAACCTTGATAAGACTAGAATATTTTAGGAAGCAAGAGAAACCCTAAAACGTTGGATAATAACCTTAGGAGACAAGTCGACTCAAGAGAATATTTATTATTGAGTTATTATCCTTCAGAAGTAGAAGTCAATCGAGTTAGATCACTTGGAGGACTATAAATAAGAGGGCGATAGAGCTCATTTGTCACAGTCTCTCTCACAACTACATAATACCAACGATGCGCAATTCTGGAGAGGAGATGCAGCTGCTACAACTGGCATTTCAATTTTGGACTTTCTCTTTGGTTATGGTTTGGACTTTCATCTTGGTACACTAGCTTTGGAGAGAGGTACGCTACCTTCGTTGGCTATTGGTTCTAGGGTTTTCTTCTAGAATTTTTCTCTCCGTCAAGGTTAAGGTGCTCGGGGGTGGCCTTTGTGCCTATGGTTGGGTGAAAATATTGCTATATTGTCTATGGTGAAACGAGCACACTTATTTTTCTAACAGGTTATGGGTCCACACTATCTTTGGACAATCTAACCATTGGAAGATAGATTGGGAGGATTTATTCATTTACAGTTGCAGTTGCAGTCAAAGTTTTGTTGCAACAACGAAACCCTAACCCTCTTGTTAAGGAACCTCAAGTGAAGATCTTGACCTAATTCCTGGATAGCCTAGTGCACCCTAGCCTAGCACACCTCTTGGTACTCTCATCAAGCCAAGATGTCAAGTTTTATTATTTGGTCAAATTCGAAAGTTGACCAAGTCAAAGAAGTCATGAATTACTCTATGACGTTAGAAAACAAGTTAGAAGGGGCTTCTAACTTTAGAGCATGGAAGACAAGGATTGACCTCATCCTTGCCAAGCATAAAGTGTTGTATATATTGAAAGGAAATATCATGGAACCACAATTTAAAGAGGGAAAAGAGAAGGAACCTCAGAACGTTGCAGTTATGGAGAAGTTCAAGGACAATGACATCAATGCTATGGGTATAATAGTGGACTCTATAAAATACCACTTGATACACTACACCTCTCATCTTGACTCATCTAAGAAATATGTACGATGCCCTAACCAACCTCTTCTCAGTCAGAAACATTGGACAAGTAATGAGTCTAAAGAATGAGCTCTGTGACATGAAAATAAATGATGATGATAGCATAACATCATACTTTGTGAGAATCTATCTCAGTTAAAAGATCAACTACAAGCTATTGAAGAAATCATTTTAGAAAAGGAACTGGTAAATATAGTACTCAATGGCCTTCCCAAGACATGGATGCATTTGCTGCAAGCATGAAATCAAGAAAAGGATATGCCAAAAATACAATGCTTCAACTATCAAAAATATGGTCACTATAGGAACCATTGTCCTGAGTTAAATAAAAGGAAGGAAACAGATGAAGCAATAGTTGTCGAATAAAGGGAACCCTCAAAGAAAGCCAAGAAGGATAAAACAAACTTCTTCTTCTAGTCAAGGTAACAATATTCTTCTATAACATAGTTCTTGTACATACCATGTTTACATAGTTCCTGTACATATCATGCGTATCTATTTCTTAGAAGAAAAGATGGTCAGTGAAATAATACCTATGAAAGAATAAAAAGATAAGGAATTCTATTACGATGACTATAAGAAGATGACATACATTGGAAAATTCCTAAGGAATATATTATATAAGTAAAAATTGCCAGATAAATATGAAATCATAATCAAACTTGAAGAGACCTAGAAGGATTCAAACCAAAAAGAAGTCAATAATCAAGAGGTTAGAATAATACTTGTGACAATTTGCAGAAGGAAATAAGGATGTAGATGGAAGCATGGACTCTCTTAGATGGAGGGATTTGATTACATAATTCCAAAATAAGAGCATACATTCATGCATAAAGTGAGGATTAAGAGGGAGCTAATCTTAAATGATATGATCCATTGAAGAATATGTGAAGATTATGAAGTATATTTCCATGTTACCATTAAAAGTAGTAGCCATGATAAGCAACACGTGATCAGTTTGACTCTAGAAGAAGTCTTCTTCGAAAATAAGTCTTAAGTATCCTTGGTTGTCCATCTACATCCATGGTCCTATGATGAAAGGAAGAAGTTGGAATATTCAGGAAGGAATGGCATGGAATCTATAGAATACTCCATAGACCCCAAAGATAAAGAGGAACATGAAGAAGAACATGAAGATTCCAAGAAATAAAGAAAATCTAGAACAACCGGTTATTATAATGAAAACCATAAGAATACCAGCCTGGTTTGACCTCACTAGAAGCAATCAAGAAGAAGAAATGGAAGTTGTGATGAAGAACAGTGTATGTAAGAAAATGTCAAAAAGTCTTATGAATGGACGTTTTGTGAGATTCATAACTAGAGGTTATTCTAGAATAAGGGAGAAGACTATGACGACAACTTGTTCTAGTAAAACAAATATACCTCTTGGTGTATCCATGGATTGAAATTTACATGTAAAATATTGTTCTTCCAAATAAAGAAAATTGAGAAAGAAGCTTATACTAGAAAGAGACACGTGTATGAAGATATAAGAAGACCTTGTATGGATTCAAGAAACTTGATGCGGAGTACCTCATATACAAGAAAAGCGTGTCAAAAATTTCTAACACAAAGATAGTGTATCAAAATGGTTACTCAGAAGTTCGGGATGATGAATTGCTAATCCATGGACAACTCTCATGATAACAGATCTGAAGAAGTTGAAGCGACTCTAATCCGGTAAACCCATCTTTGTACTGAGAATTGATTGGCTTGTTAATGTATTTGGAGAATACTCAGCCGGATATTTTTTTGTGGGATGTTTAAATTATGACATACAATTGCATGAATTTATCGATTCAGATTGGGCAGGGAGTATAGATGACAAAAGAAGTGCTACTTGGATATGTTTCAGTTTGATATTTTCTAGGATGTCATGAGCTAGAAGGAAACACAAGTCTATTTCAATTAGAACTACAAAACCAAAGTATATTGCATCTTGTGATGCTTGTACATAAGAAATAAGTTGATTTTTGGACCATCTGTTCAGGTGTTGAATTCGACCATGATATAATTTAATGATCAGATCTATGTGAATCTTTCATAGAAATCGGTGTTTCATGATAGGCCAAAGTACATTGAGATCAAGCATTATATTATCCGTGATAAATTCCAGAAGAGAGAAATGGTTCTCCAATATATCTCTATAGATGAGAAGATAGAAGATATTTTGGTAAAGTCTTTGTCCAATATAAAAAGTTTGTGTACTTAGGAGACAAGTTGGGGCTCATGGAGATGACTTGCTTATTGGAAAAGGAAGTGATTACTCCTAGGTTTGGAGGGATAATTGATATGTTATTGATTTATGGACAATGATTTTATAGTTCGGAAAACAGTCCAGGATGGCAAGTTCCTTTCCAGTTTGGAAAGTGGTTCGAGATTTCCGACGGACAAGAATTTTCCAGTTCGGAAAATGGTCCAGTTTGGATAATCATTTTCGTAATGAAAATGGTTTGATAGATTGTTGATGTACCATAGACAGTGATTCACCTTATGGCCAGTGTGGGAGAATGGTCTAGGACAGTCATTCTTCTTGGCAGTCACTCTGAGTAGTGGTCAAGTAGAATGGTTTTCCTCGTTGGGTAGTCATTCTTTCTAAGTTCACAGTCATGAGAAGTTTAGAAGAATGGTCCATTTTGGAGGTTGGTACAGGACAGTCATTTCCATAGGAAATGGTCTGGACATTCATTCCCTATGGAAAACTCATTCTCTTCAGGTTTCACTGTGATTAGTGCCAGAGGAATGGCCTAGTTAGGTGAATGGTCCAGGTTCAAAAATCAGGGGCAAGAATTCCCTAGGGAAGACTCATTATCTCCAGGTTGCACTGTGATTAGTGTCGAAGGAATGGCCCAGTTAGGTGAATGGTCCAGGCTCAGAAATCGGGGACATTTATTCTTCTATGATTGGGAAGAATAGTCTAGATATCCCATGGATGATGTTTTACCTTTTGAGGGAAGATGTTCTTCCATATATCATAGACATGAGTGGAAGAATGTCCCAGATGACTCAATTTATATCATGATATTGTTTTATGCAGGTTGATATCAGATGATATGATTGTTGTGGAGATTGTATGTCTCTGGACAATAGTTACTTGCTATTGTAGTGGATGTGATCCACTGATAGTGACTATGTGTCACTGGTTAGTAGTTGTGTGGTACTAGGAGTGGTTGTGTACCACTAGGTAGTAGTTGTGTACTACTATGGATAGACATGGTTGTGTTCTATTGGGTGGCATAGTTCTAATTTTCATGGAGACTATCATTAGTGTTGGATATGATTACCAACTATATGGATAGTCAATATGATGATGGAAAGACATTCTCCCTATGGAAAATGGTCCAGTATAGTCATTCTTCTAGGATCCATGTCCATATTAGAAGAATAGTCCTTGTAGCCCATGGCGTGGCTTTCGACATCTGTTGGAATAGTTACTGTTCTAGGACATATGTTCAGATTAGAAGAATGATTATTTTATCACTCTGTGGAGTGAGTGACTTATTCATCATCATGCCCAATTACTCAGATGGAGTATGGTTTCAAAGAGATGATGTAGTTGATGCTATCAGATGATATTGATAGTGATGATGGTGCTCATGATTTGACCATGAGATAGTTTGTGTGGCTATGATGATGCTACCGGTTGAATGGTATGTTTGTGCTAAAGAAAATTTTCTTTAATACCTCTCTAGATAGGAGGGAGTGTTGATATTATGGTAGTTGCGAGAGGTATTAACCTCTACATGTAACCCTGATGAGACTATAATATTTTGGGAAGAAAGAGAAACCCTAAAACATTGGATAATAACCCTAGGAGACAAGTCAGCTCAAGAGAATATTTACTATTGAGTTATTATCCCCCAAAAGTAGAAGTAGGCCCAGTTAAGTCACTTAGAGAACTATAAATAAGATGGTGCTAGAGATCATTTTTCACAATCTCTCTCACAACTGCATAAGTTCAGTAGTGCGCAAGTCTGGAGAGGAGTTGTAGTTGCAGCTGCTGCAACTCGCATTTCGATTTTGACTTGGACTTTCGCTTTGGTTATGGTTTGGACTTTCTACCCGGTATGCTAGCTTTGGAGAGAGGTATGCTACCTTGGTTGGTGTTATCACCAAAAAATCATCCGCAACATTACAAACAATGGTTGAAGAAAGACATCAGTTCCAACAAAAATTAGTACACCTACAACATCAAAATACATCAAAAGGGCACAAAACTATATACTTTGTTCATAAATAAATGTGCACAAATTCACAAAAGGAAGCGTACGCACTTTGCATAGAATGTGTGGGCTAACACAACCCTAGTTGTGCATTGTGCGCAAAATGTGTAGGATGCGTGACTGTCTACAAGAAAACCCGTGCACTTCTCATGACCGACACATTTATGAATCTTTTCAACCTCTCAACCACTTCTAGTTCGACCTCTAACATGATTTGAAACTTAGATCTGAGTGAAATATAGCTTGTCGTTTGGTCAAGGGATAGGAATTACCCTTAGATACCCCTTGTTCACATCATGAACCAATTATATCTTACCATGAATGGACACTATAAATATGTGCCATGGGTGTGCTATAAAAATAAGATTTTCAATATATTGTTATGCTGCAAGAATTCTTCTTGGATAATCCGCATTTCTCTTTGAATAATTCTAGCACTATAGAAAGGGCCATTCCACTCACCTCTTGAGAGGATTGGCATTGTATTTCTTCACCATTGTTACTTTCCATTACATTAAGAGAAGATATTTCTATTAGGGAACTCAAGAGCCCTCCCAAGGAGGAAAAGGGGATTTGTAAGTCCCTACTTTTCTCTACAGTTCTAGCCTATCAATACATTCATCCATTGGTAGCTATATGATTGTCATTTTCATTTTTCATGGTTCTAGTTCTTGTAATTTTTTCTAACATTTGTTTCATTTTATTTTTATTTCCTTGTTTCATGCATGTTTGATTATCTAATCAACTCCCAACTCTCTGTCTTGTTTAGCTAACTTAACCAGGCAAGTAAGTGTTGTGTTTTTTTCTCACCCATGTGAAAAAACCAACACAACATATTGACGACCATACTGGGGAAACAAATCAAATTCCTCCTTATTTAAGTCTCGAGATCACTTCTTTCTAATTGTTTGGCTATGAAGATACCAAAACTAGCCTAATATAGTCTTCCAAATTCAGAATTCAGAGCTAAGGAAAGAGAATTTCATCTCAAAATATCTTTCCCGATGCATGACAGGAAGTGCATAGATTTTGAAATAAATAGACGTGCATTTCTTCTTACTCCTATGCACTGTGTGTGTAACATATTTCATAAACCCATGCATTCTGCAAGCTTGGAGCGACTGAAAGAACTACATCTTGTGCACAAGTTTAGGTTTTTGCAAATTGTAAGGTTTTTTTGAGTGGTTTGAGGGCCCCTTGCCTTCAAATTTTAATTTCCTGCACTTTGTAAAGAAATCACTCTTCACTTAGAGTCCTTTCTTATAATAAATGTTAGCTAACATAAGCACATAGGGGTAAAAAGTATCACAATTCTTCTCTTTTCTTTGTTGCCACATGGATGGCTCATTTTGGAATTTAAAACTTTGAGTTAAGGTTGTTGCTTTTTCAAACAAAATCAAATAATTTGGGACCATAAATCAATTTTAACCTCCAAGTATGCTCTTCCCCTGCACCCAAGTGTGACCTAGGGAATCAGAAAAGGTGGTTAAAAGGGAATTTCATATTCCTTAAAAAAAAATCATTAGGAGAGGGAAAACCCCCCTTTGGGTACCTCTTAGTTTTGAAAAATTATCCTAAAACTTTGTAAGGGCCCATATATGCCCACATGTCTACAATCTTAGGATAGTTTCAAAAATATTTCTTAGTCTAGATAAAAACTTTAGGAAAGTTTAAAACATCAAGTAAGGGCCCATACTTGACCACATGTCTACAATCCTAGGATAGTTTCAAAAGATTTTCTAGTATAGAAAACATTCTAGGGAGTTTAAAGGATCAAGTGAGGACCCATATGTCCACATTGATAGTTCTCCAAGGCTTTAAATATTCCACAAGGTTGTACCAAAGAATTTAGTAAGATAGGAAAACATATTTGTAAGGACCACAAGAAGTCCACATGCTACAATCTTACACTTAACTTATTAAAAATATTTTGCACAATTTTCACTTTCTTGCACACAAAGCCACTCATCACACACATAATTTCTATTAGAATTGTGGAGTTTGAAGTAAGATTTCTTTTTAAGTACCCATAAAGTAAAGGAACTTTGAAATATCCAACTACTTTAGAAATTGTCCACACCAATTAAATTCAAATGAGGTTGGTCCATGACCCCAATCTCTCATCCCGCTCGATCTAAAACTTTTGTAAGAACACACTAAATTTTCCTCCACGGGAGGTGCCTAAAAGAATTTTTTTAGTCTATTTAGGATATCGGGGGTGGGCAACCAAATAACCCCCTCTTATCAGGTTCTCACATTTTGAAACAATAGAAGTTGAGAATATGGATCCTTCAAATCCTCCAATTCAAGTGTTCCTATACCATAAGGTAGGGAGATACCTGTGAAGGGTCGAAGGCCAAGGTCTGGTTGTTCTGTGCATCCCTTCTTGAGTCACCCAACTCTTGTGAGGGTATCCATCTTGTGACCATTTTTTTAGGCTGAAAATATAAATTCCAAACTTTGATTGAGGTACTTAGTGGCCAAACATAGGATATCTACCCAGGTGGCAGTTGTGGGATATGATTGCACCTTAGTCAGATTTTGTGTGGCTATTGGAAAATATCGCCAGCTCTTTCGGGATATGCACCCTCTATCCCTCATTATAACTGACTACTTCAAACTTCACTAGTTCCTCTTCTGGTGGATTCATGCCCCACCGTTGAGTGTTATTAGAAGGCCCAGTGCTAAATTGAGAGAAAGGACGACAGGTATTTTAGGACACGAGAAGTTATTTTTGTTTTTCCCCCATGCTGACAAAATCAACCTATACACATGCGTGTTTATTTTACAGTTGATTTATGTATGATATTCATTTGATTACATGCAATTGTGAGTTATACTATTTTGTGAAGGTAAAAAATATAAATATCACTTGTTCATTTATTTCTCTCTTGTCACCATTTGGACACATTCACTTTGCTAGTCGCAACCCTAGGGGAACCACAAAATCCCCATCATTCTAGATGCTTAAAGAATCTCCCTCCTATTCTTGGAGGAGTCCCTATTCTTTCCAACTCATTGGCTCAACCATCTCACACCCCCATGACTGCTACTATTTTTGGATCGACTTTACTTGGTTCCACTTTTCTTGGGTCAAATACCCAAGGTAATTCATCTATTGGTTCTCCTTCACAAGGAGGCAGGGTCAAACTTCTTCTCAAGGAAAAAGTACAAACCCACCAAATCCCTCTCAAGGGACAGGTCCACTACCTACAAACACAATGGATTGAACTAATCCTTTACCAAATCCCCCTTTTCCATACTTGGCATCCCTCAACATTCTTGATTTAACCAAACTCACGAATGACCCCATTTTACATGATGCCACTTGGCCCAATATGCCTACCAAATTTCCTTCAAACATTCTAAAGTTTGAAGGAAAAATAGGGGAAGACCCTGCCAACCATGTTATGACCTTACATTTATGGTTCTCTTCAAACGACATCATGGATGATTCCATCCACTTGAGGTTATTTCAAAGAACCCTCACTGGTTCATTAGCCAAATGGTATGTGGACGAAAAATCAGGGTCCCATGTGACCCTTGAATCATTGGCCAAGGCCTTTTTTTCCTTTCTTCAATTACCAATTCGTCATGACACTGTTTTAGAAATTCTCTTTGAGTTAAAACAAACCACTGCTATCCATATCACTGACCACATCCATGAATGGCATCGATGATGCAGTTTGTGTAAAGAAGAAACCACCAAAGAACAACGTCTCGATTGGTTTCTTAAATCACTCTTCCCTGTGATTGCCAATGATGTAGCATCCACTTTTACTCAATCAGAAGAGGAAGCCATCATCAAGGCCCAACAATTCGACCTCATATATTCCCAATCGGGTTACTTGTACAAAATATTTTCCGATGCACCCAGACCCCTACCATTTGGCTAGGACAGACCTAGGCTTTCTCATGCTATGAATGGGCTGATTGGTTCTATGACACACCTCAACCCTTACATCCACCCATCACCTAATTATGGTGCAAATCATTATCCTCAACCATATGGAGGGACATATTATTACCCTCCTCTCACTAACCAATAATCATATCATGTTGTTCCCCCTATGTCGTTGGGGGGACCCCCATCGGTACCCCTGATGCATCCAGTCTCTCAATCAAGTACGGGTCCACTTCCAACCCCCATATATAACCCCAACAGTAGTGGAACTACTTCAACTTCCTATACACCATATGGATCATCTCCACAAAAAAATCCATATTTTCCATTTCCTAGTCCTCCCCAGCTAGTTGCTCCTCCATTAGGACAACCACATGTTGGTTTTAATTTTGTTCAACCCTCTCCCATTCAACGGGTTCTTGATTTTGAACAATTGAATATGGAGAATCTGACCCATCAGCTGAATAATGCCAAGAAGAAAGGAAAAAATAAAAAAAAATAAAAACCCAAGACCATGAGGAAATAATCCCTAACAAAACTGTCCCACTGGGGGAAACCAGAATCAAGGAAATCATAACCCCCAAGGGGAAAACAACAACAATAAACCATGACAAGGGAAGAACAAAAACCTCATAACTAACTTCCCTTGTGCTCTATGTGGTGAGTATGGACATTATACTCACCAATTCCCTCAAATTGTCGATTACAAATGGGTGAAAGAATCCATGAACACACTACACCCTCTGACACCACCTACCCATTAGTCAGCCCCACAAAATTATTTGCAACCACCACCTCTCGTCGTTTTGAAAAACCCAATTCCACACCAAGGTGTGATGAATACCCAACAAAAAATAAACTCTACCCCACCACAAATGGGGCAATATCAAAACCCACATCCCAGTCAACCCGAAAATCCAACCGATTGTAGTATCTTCCATACCAACAAAGGAGAGGTTATTTTGCAAACATGCAGTTGTAAATGATGCATGCCTCCTGACTCTACCCGAACCACCTCAGAAACAACTCTAGCTATAACATGAAAACCATTGACGATACCACATCCTATCACTGAACCAAATCCATGTATACCCCGCATACCTTTACGATAGAATGTACATAACCCTCATGCTAGGGAAACCCGTAACTATAGTCTGGTAGATGAATTAGCACATTCTCCTGCAACCATGTTTGTGTTGGAGGTCCTCCAAACCTTTTCATCACAACACAAATACTTTCTCTCCACCTTGGGGGAAGTCGACCCAACTGATACTCCACTAATCACCTTTGATTTAGATAGTGGAGAACAACGCCTCCCTGCTTTGGTATCCTTTTAGATACAATTTAAGATCCATAACATCACAGTTCATCGGTGCATCATCGATGATGGTGCGTACACATGCATCATGTTCAAAGTAGTATTGCAGAAACTCAAGTCACTTGAGCTAGTACCATCTTCCATCACCTTGAGAGTTTATGACGGTCGACCATCATCCCCTGAAAGGCTCTTCCAAAATGTCCCCATAGAACTTGTGAGAAAAACCATCCTGATTGACATTGAAGTTATCGATGCCCCACTTGATTACAATATTTTTTTCATACATAGCTACATGTATGCTATGAAGGCGGTAGCCTCTTCCGTGTTTCATATGATGATGTTCCCCCATAATGGGAAAATCATCACCATCAACCAAATTTCACATTAAGAGCCTAATAATTCCACCAACATTGATAACATCCTCCCTCTTGTCTGTGCTAGCTCAGATGCTTTTCCAGTCATCGACATTGGCCCTGGAATATTCAAAGACCCATCCTTGTTAGGAACTTATCATGGAGCAAAACCTTTCCTAAACTCATCTATTTCAGCATAAGTGTGTGTAGTTTCCTCTAACAGAATAGATATCAGAGACAATACTCCTCTCACCGAGTCCCCTCTCGGAGAACTACTACCTCAGGAATTCCCTGAAAACATCGCTACACCACT